>VWYK01104435.1:69927-91425 GCA_013399775.1 Semnornis frantzii
ATAGCAGAGCTGCTGCAGCCCTCTCAGCATCTTCGTGGCCTCCTCTGGATCTGCTCCAACAGTTCCATGTCCTTCCTGTGCTGGAGGTTCCAGAACTGTACACAGAACTCCAGGTGGGATCTGAGGAGAGCAGAGCAAAGGGGCAGAATCCCCTCCCTTGCCCTGCTGCCCACACTGCTCTGGCTACAGCCCAGGACTTGGTTGCTGTCTGGGCTGCACTCACACTGCAGGCTCATGTTGAGCTTTTCATCACTCCAGGCCCTCAGAGCTGCTCTCTGCCATTCCCCACCCAGCCTGGATTTGTGCTTCACGTCCCACGGCTGCGAGGGAAGTGCTGTGTCTGTTTGCCACGCACCAGTCACCCAGCACACTCAGTGGGGAAGACCTGCCCCAAGGCCCCAACTGTGGGGGGCCCCTATCCCATGACCCTCGAAGGTCCCGAGCAGTGAGTGGTCCCCACGATCTCCGAAGGTCGTCAGCACGATCCCTGCAGGCGCTGCTTCTCGTACGGCCCCGGTGAGGGGCTGAGGCTGGCCGGGCTCTGCCCTCAGCACGGGCACAATAAAGCCAGGCACACCTTAAAGCCCTCCAGACCCTCTCCCGTTCTTTCGGCCCCGCTCTTTAAAGCCTCCGCGTACCGCCCTCAGACCCCGACCTGGGGCTGCCCCACGCCGCGGGGGGGGCGGCGGTGGTGGTCTCGGTCCCTTCTCCAACCTGCGACCCCGCCCGGGTGTCAGTGTCCACCCCCGCGCTTGCGGGGACAGGGAGTGGTCGCGCCCGGTCACGTGGTGAGGAGGACCCACCAATCGCATTATCCGGAGGGAGGGGGAGCTGCGTGTCCGCCAGGGGGCGCTGCGCGGCGCCGGCAGGTGCGGAGAGGGCGGAGCGACGGCGCTGGTGCGTGACGTCATGCGACGGCACGTGTGTGTGCGTGACGTCACACCAGCACACGTGTGAGAGAGCGAGAGTGACGTCATAGCGGCACATGTGCTCAGCTCAGGCCTTGCGTGCAGCTTTGGGCCCCTCGCTCCCAGAAGGACGTTGAGAGGTTGGTGTAGAGAGGCGCAGTGAAGCTGGGGAGGGGTCTGGGGAGCAGGGCTGGGGAGAAGCAGCTGCGGGAGCTGGGGGGTCCTTGATCTGGAGGAGGCTGAGGGAGACCTCAATGCGCTCTGCAGCTCCCTGCAAGGTGGCTGGGGGCAGGCGGGGGTTGGGCTCTTCTCCCAAGAATCAAGCAGCAAAGTAAGAGGAAATGGCCTCAGGACTCGAGCTGGGAAGGTGACCTGGGCTGCTCTAGGGCAGACCTCCAGGGCTCCTCAGACAGTGCTCGAGGAGCAGCTGTGGCAGAGCCTGGTGCTCAGCCAACCCTTCCCAGCAGCTCACCACCGCTTTGGGGCCTCTTGGCCCTCTCTCGGGTGGGAGCAGGAGCTCCTTGCCTCTTGCTCCTGTCCTCGTTTCAGATGGGCTTTGGGTGGCATCTGGTGGGACCTGCTGAAAGCCCCGGAGGGCTGCCTGGCTCCTTGTCTGCTGCACTGCTGTGCCGTGCGGGGGAGCAGGCAGCGCCCTGGAGAACAAAACAGTGCAGTGTTTTTGCGAGGGTGTGGGGCAGCTTTCCTTGATGGCAGAACTGATGTCAACTCCGTGTTTACTCCTTTCAGGTTTGGGTGGGTGAGGCGTGGGCTGCAGCCTCTGCAGGTAGAAGCCATCTGCAGAGGTGGAGCAGTCTCAGGCTTTGTTGTTTTGCTCAGTTCTCTTCTGCAGAAAGCCACAAAGAAAGGACTTTGCCTTGCAAACAGAGGCAGGAGGCATCAGCAGAGCGAGGCCACATGGAGCCAGGGAGCTTGCAGTTTGCAGCAGGCAGCTTTGACGGTGCAGTGGAGGCAGTGACTCTGCTTCCAGCTCTGGTTTGGAGCCCTGTGATGAACCCTTCTGGCTCTTTTTTTTTTTGGCTGATGGAGCCCCTTCATGGAGCCCCAGGGTGGGACATCACAGGGGGTGCACACTGGAGATGTGTCTGCTGGAGGAGTGTTGAAGGAAGTGTTGGAAGCAAAAGTTGCCTCCTGTTAAGCCTGTGCTGGCCTGCAGGCAGAGGAGTGTGGGCAGAGGGCAAGAGAGGGGATTGTGCCCCTTGGCTCTGCTCAGACCTCACCTCCAATCCTACCTCCAGCTCTGGTGTCCCCAGCAGGAGGAGGGCACAGAGCTGCTGGGGTGAGGGCAGAGGAGGAAACAAAGTTGAGCCCAGGGCTGGAGCAGCTCTGCTGTGAGCACAGGCTGAGGGAGCTGGGGGGGGTGCAGCCTGGAGAAGGCTCCAGGGGCACCTCAGAGCTGCTGGCAGTGCCTGAAGGCATCCTGCAGGAAGGCTGCAGAGAGACTTTTGCTGAGGGGATCTGGAGCCAGGCCAAGGGGGAATGGTTTGGAGCTGAGGTAGAGCAGGATGAGAGTGGAGCTGAGGAAGGAGTTGTTGAGTGTGAGGGTGGTGAGAGCCTGGCACAGGCTGCCCAGGGAGGCTGTGGCTGCCTCCTGCCTGGGAGTATTCAGGGCCAGGTTGTCCTTGCAGTGCTGTGCCTGAGTGCCAGAAGCTTCTCTGGGTTGGTCTGCAGGAGCTGGGCAGCAGCTGGAGGAATGGGGCAGGGTTGGGGCTGTGCAGAGCTGTAGTTGTTGTGCTCTGGCAGCAGGTTTGCAGCTGGGGCTGCTGCTGCAGGACAGGTTCCACTGCTGCACGTGAGGGCAGGCCTGGAGCTCTGCAGGGCTGGTGCAGACGATGAGGGAGGCCTCATGGGCACAGCTGCACAGTTGGGAAATGCACTGGAACAAGGCTGCTGCCTGCAGGATCCCTTCCTGCTGCTGGGAGAGCTGCTTCTGGCTCCTGGCTCTGGCTGCAGTTCACTCTGGGATGGCTGCAGCACAGTTTCGTGGCAGGAGGGGACTGGCAAAGGCCATTTAAGGGGTTTTTATTTCAGAGTTGTGCAGGAAATTTGGGTGTGACACAGTGGAGATGCCATCTTTATGCCAGGAGCATGCTGAGGTTCAGCATTTCAAGGCCATTCTTGAACCCTCATGGCAGAGGCTGATTCAGAGCCCAAGATCCAGCGAGTCAAAGCCATTTAAAAGCAGCTTCCAGGGTGTTGGAATGAAACCAGCCTCAAACGACTCCACTTTCTGTCCCCATTGCCTGTGGAGGACTTGAGCAGGATTCAGCAGTGCCACCCAAACCCACTCCTTCATCCCAGCTGGGTGAGCTCAAAGTGGTGCTTGTGGCTGGAGAATTTCTCAGCCTTTCCCACATGGTGTCAGCAGCCATCAAGGAGAGGCTGAGCTTGGTCCTGCTTTTGGACTTCCCCTGGCCATAGCCAGAGGGCAGAGCTTGGGCTGGGAGCCCTCTGCCAAGGGGGTGTGGGTTTGCATGTCCTGGGCAGGTGTGGGTGAGAGGGGAGCAGCTCAGAGGGAAGGGCTTGGAGTTGTGTCCCTGCTCTCCTATCAGCCCCCAGCTTTCTGTCTGCAGGTCTCTGGTGCTGTGTGGTGGCCACAGCCAGAAGGGAACCACGGCCACAAACTGGTTGTGGATGCCCTGGGGGGCTCTGGGAGTGCTCCTCTTGGCTGCTGGTCCCTGCAGCCTCCTTTTGTGCTGTGTTTCAGGGCACCAGTGGGCATGGGGCAAGGCTGCAGGAGGCACTGCCCTGTGAGGAGTCTCTGCTTGTGCTGCTGCTGCAAAAGGGAATTGATTCTGAGCTTGGCATGGAGAACCCTTCCCTGCTTCCCAGAGTGCCATACAGGAAGGCATGGAGCCAGGAGGTGGCTCAGGCACATCCCAGGTGCCCTCTGGTCTGCTGCTCTCCCACCACCTGTGCCTGCATGGCTGGAGGGAAGCTCTGGTGTTGCCCAGCTGGGACACAGCTCCTGACAGGGTGGCCAAGCTGTGACCCTGAGGTGGTGGTGTCATCATCTCAGCCTCCCCAAGGTGCTGCTGTGCCTGCAGTGCCAGGCAGCAGGCTGTGGAGCAGGGATGAGCTGGTGTGGAGCAGGCTGCGACCCCTGGCATGCCTCTGGCTGTAGGTTAGGAGCAGGTCTCCAGGGTGGGCATATACCAAAGGCTCCTCCAGAGAGGAGCAGCTCTTGGGCAGAGCTTCACTGTGCCTCATCTCTTGTGCAGGAGCAGCTGTGGGCCTGGTGCTGGGGCAGCTGGCAGCAGAGCTGTGGTGCTGCGGGGCAAGCTGGCATTGCCAGTGCACGTCCAGCAGCTCCAGCCCATGCAGTGCCCCAGACAGGATGCTCGTCTGAGGAGCAGGCTCTGGCAGAGCTGCAGCATGTGTGTGGTGGTGTGGAGACCTTGTCTGGGGTTTGCTGTCCT
Source organism: Semnornis frantzii (assembly GCA_013399775.1). NCBI lineage: Eukaryota > Metazoa > Chordata > Aves > Piciformes > Ramphastidae > Semnornis > Semnornis frantzii. The sequence continues at coordinate 74,273 of VWYK01104435.1, forward strand.
CTGCAGCCTTCAAAACAGCCTCCAGGTCTCTGGCTGTAGGCTGGGTGGTGTGGGCAGCGCTGGCACATGAGGGGTTGTTGTTTTGCACATGGGTCTGGAGCCCTGCCAGGAGCTTGCTGGCAGTGAGACCCTTTAGGTGAGCCTTGGGAGGAGCTGCTGACTTGCCAAGTCTGCTGCAGTGCCACCCACAGCCTGGTGGGAGCCCGTGGCCAGTGGGCTGCAGCCTTGGCACAGGGCTGGGTGCTGACGGTTGGGCAGGAGCAGTGAGAAGCTACCTGGGAGAGCCTCAGGCTGGCAGAGAGCTGTGAAGTTGTTAACCTCTTCAAAGCAGCCTTGTGCAGCTGGCTGGTGGGGAGCAGGGCTGAGCTGCAGGGGCAGAGGCTGCTGCCTGCCTTAGTCATCCAGAGAGTTGTTTTTCCCTCTCCCCTTCCCCGCCCTGGCACGGGGGCAGAGATTCTTTCTCACTGCTTGGTGTGGCCAAACCTTAGAAGCAGAACTGCCTTATCTGCAGGGGGATCAGGCAGCTCTGCCCTCCAGACACCAGCAGCCCTGCCAGGGAGGTTTTACTCCCCTGGCATTGTGTTCTGGTCTGAAAGCAGCTCTGCATGCAGCGGGCAGCCTGTGGCAGCCTTCTCACCTCCTGCCAGCCCAACAGTCCCTGCAGTGCCCTCGCAGCAAGGTGCAGAGTGGGAGGGCTGCTGTAGAACCCTGCCAGGTTGTGCTGCTTACACCGGGCAGAGGAGAGGGCAGAGGCCCCTGGTACCCAGCAGCCACCCTCCATGCTGGGGCAGAGGGCATATTTGCTGTGCCTTGCCTCAGTTCAGCCTGCCCAAGCACAATGCCAACGTTTCCAGGCCATAACCAGAGGGCAGAGCTTGGGTTGGGAGCCCTCTGCCAAGGGGAATGTGAGTTGGCATCTCTTGGGTGGGTGACAGGGGAGCAGCTGTGAGGGAAGGGCTCGGAGGTTGTGTCCCTGCTCTCCTAACAAGCAGGGTCAGGACCTGAGGCAGTCAGCACTGACAGCTTGGCCAGACAGAGCTGTTCTGGGTGTCCAGCTCAGCATCTCCAGACCATTGGGTGGAAGTGAGTTGCTGTTGTTGGGTGTGAGGAGCTCTGGTGGCTCTTGGAAGTGAAGGCTTGGAGGAGACTTTGGAAGAAGCACTTTGCCTCCTGGGTCACTTCTGCTGGGGAGGATTTTATTCTTTACTACCTAGTTAAGAGCACTTTTAAAAGCAGCTTTAAAAGCAGCTTCCCCCTCTTGGGAGCATTCAGGCACTTGGAGTTTGGTCATTCTAGGAGGACAAAGCAGGACATCAGAATCACAGAATTAATCAGGTTGGAAAAGACCTTCAAGATCATCGAGTCCAACCTATCACCTAACCCTTCTGACTAACTAAAACCCTGGCACCAAGTGCCTCATGCAGCCTCCTCTTCAACACCTCCAGGGATGGGCACTCCACCACCTCCCTGGGCAGCCCATCCCAATGCCAATCTCTCTTCCTGTGAAGAACTTCTTAACATCCAGCCTGAACCTGCCCTGGCACAGCTTGAGGCTGTGTCCCCTCCTTCTGTCCCTGGCTGCCTGGCAGCAGAGCCCAACCCCAGCTGGCTGCAGCCTCCCTTCAGGGAGCTGCAGAGAGCAATGAGCTCTGCCCTGAGCCTCCTCTCCTGCAGGCTGCACACCCCCAGCTCCCTCAGCCTCTCCTCACAGGGCTGTGCCCCCTCCCCAGCCTTGCTGCCCTTCTCTGGGCACCTTCCAGCACCTCAACATCTCTCTTGAATGGAGGGGCCCAGACCTGGACACAGCACTCAAGGTGTGGCCTGAGCAATGCAGAGCACAGGGGCAGAAGGACTGCCCTGGTCCTGCTGCCCACACTGCTCCTGAGCCAGGCCAGGATGCCATTGGCTCTGCTGCCCACCTGGGCACACTGCTGCCTCATCTTCAGCTCCTCTCTACCAGTACCTTCAGGTCCCTCTCTGCCTGGCTGCTCTCAGCCACTCTGTCCCCAGCCTGTAGCACTGCTTGGGGTTGTTGTGGCCAAAGTGCAGAACCTGGCACTTGGCCTTGTTAAAACCCATGGCACTGGACTGTGCCCATCTGTCCAGGTCCCTCTGCAGAGCCTCCTGCCCTCTAACAGCTCCACACTTGCTCCCAACTTGGTGTTGTCTGCAAACTCACTGATGCTGGACTCAGTCTCCTCCTCCAGATCATCAGTGAAGATATTAAACAGGACTGGGCCCAGCACTGATCCCTGGGGCACACCACTGGTGCCAGCTGCCAGCTGGATGTGGCACCATTCAGCACCACTCTCTGTGCCACACCATCCAGCTAGTTCTGAACCCAGCACAGAGTGCCCCTGCCCAAGCCAAGGGCTGCCAGCTTGGCCAGGAGTTTGCTGTGGCAGACAGTGTCCAAAACCTTGCTGAAGCCCAGGCAGACTACATCCACAGCGTGCCCCACATGTACCAGGCAGTCACCTGGGCATAAAAAGAGATCAGGGTGGTCATGCAGGATCTGCCCCTCCTAAATCTGTGCTGGCTGAGTCTGATCCCCTGCACATGCTGCAGGTGCCCTGTGAGTGCACTCAGGGTGAGCTGTTCCATTATCTTGCCTGGCACTGAGGTCAGGCTGACAGGTCTGGAGTTTCCTTCTTGTTGATGGGCACCACATTGGCACCATCAGCCCAGAAGAGCTCAGCCCAGGAGCCTTAAGCTGCTCTGGAGCCTTCAGGACAGGTGGGGACTGCAGCTGCAGCTGTCCCCATCCTGCCCCTGCTTGGGGCTTCTGCAGCACTTCTGGGCCTCTCCAAGCCTTCACAGACACCTGCCTGGTGAGGACACAGATGCTGCTTTCTCCTTCCAGCAGCAGCCTTGGCTCTGTGTGTGTCTGCCTGGTGGGGGGAGCTTTACCTCCTCTCTTCTCCTCCATCACGTTGCAGGAGATGGAAAACGCAGAGCAGCTGCTGGGGTCACACAGAAGCTTTGCAAGAGAGGTCCTGAGGCTTGCCAGGGGGCTTAGCCCTTGCTGCTAGCTAGAGGAGAGGGCATCAGGGTGGATGGGTGGGAGGAGCTCTGCGTTTGGAACAGGAGGCTCTGAGTGCTGGAAGCCTTTGGGATGTTTCTTTGCCCTGGCAGCGATTTCATCTTTTGCTCTCCTGCAGGAGTTTTTGCTGCCAGAGTTGCCCTGCAGCCACAGAAGGGTCCCAGGCAGAGCAGACGGTGGCAGGAGGAGGAGGAGGAGGGGACTGCAGTCAGTATCTGCCTGCTCTTATTTTAGGCACTTGAGCTGCAGAGAGCAGAGCAGCAGGGAGGGAAGCTGCAGTTTCGGTTCCTGAGAGCTGCTGATTTGCATGGGCTGAGCAGTGACAAAGAGATGAGCTCATGGCTGGCACAGCTCTGCCCCTGCCATGCTGAAGGGCACCCCAGAGCCTCCCTGCGTGTTACAACCTGAGCTGTGGCAGTGCCAGGCCCTGCACTGGTACCAAGCAGGCTTCACTCCCTGCCTGGGGGACTCCCAGCAATGAAGAGCTGGGGTCTGGCTGCCAGTGCCAGTGAGGGCAGCCTGCTGCCAGGGGCTGGCATCTGCCCATGGCTGCAGAACCTCAACACCTGAGCTCTGCTGTGAGCCAGCAGGAGGGCAGGAGGGCTCCCACCTGCACAGGGCCTGTTTGCCTCACAGAGCCCAACCCATTCATTCTGAGGGTGACAAGGACTTCCCTCTACCAGCTGCCCAGGTGGCACAGCAGAACCCACAGCCCAGCCTGGGGAAGCTTCCCCTTCACCACCACATTAATCACATCCTTCACCAGCGGGGGCAAAGCAGAGCCCTCATCCTGGGTTACCTTCCCCCTGCTTCCAGCTCACCTCCTGCCCAGCCCTGCCTGGCACCGAGGGCTTTCAAATCCTCCTTTGGAAGGATACACAGAGGGTAAGGAACTGGCAGGGAAGGAGAAGGGGCTGGCAGCAAACCTTTCTTGGCAGTGATGAGGGGTCCAGAGCTCCTGAGCCACCATGGCTTGGAGGAGAGGTTGCTGGACCCACCTGGAGCCCACCTGGGTGCTGGTTGCTCTCCTGCTCCTCAGAGGATGGCTCAGGGTGGAAGGGAGCTCAGAGCTCATCTGCTCCAAGCTCCCCACCACAGGCAGAGACAGCTCTCAGCTAGGCTCAGCTGCTCAAGGCCTCATCCAGCCTGGCCCTGAACCCCACCCCAGCTCTGGCTGTTCCTTGCAGCCCCAGTGGCAGGCTTGGCAAAGAAGGTTGAACACCAAGGCTGGCACTGAACTGGCTGAGCCCTCCCCCCTGGAAATGGCTTCCCCTGCTCCAGCAGCCTCTGTCTGCTTTGGTTGGGGTGTTTGTGGCCAAAGGTGTGATCTTGGCTGGTGACTTGGTGGCTTGAGTCTGGCTGCTTTCCAGGAGTGCTGTGGATTGGAGTTCCCTTACACTCCAGGAACTCCCCTGGCTTGGCTGAGAGTCAGCTCCGAGGGACTGCTACAACCTGGAGGCTTCCTGCTCTGCTTCCTACCCAGGGGTGCTGTGGCCGAGAGCTGCTCTGGCAGCAGCCCTGCAGTGGAGCTCCTCGAGTGCCCACAGTGCTGGGCAAGCCCTGGGCTCTGCCTGGGGAGCTCTGGGGTTTGGCTGCTGTGGGGCAGAGCTGTGCTGCAGTGCCAGAGCTGTGCTGCAGGGCCAGAGCTGTGCTGCAATGCCAGAGCTGTGCTGCAATGCCAGAGCTGTACTGCAGTGCCAGAGCTGCACTGCAATGCCAGAGCTGTGCTGCAGTGCCAGAGCTGCGCTGCAATGCCAGAGCTGTGCTGCGGTGCCAGAGCTGTGCTGTGGTGCCAGAGCTGTGCTGCAATGCCAGAGCTGTGCTGCAATGCCAGAGCTGTGCTGCAGTGCCAGAGCTGTGCTGCAATGCCAGAGCTGTGCTGCGGTGCCAGAGCTGTGCTGCGGTGCCAGAGCTGTGCTGCAATGCCAGAGCTGTGCTGCGGTGCCAGAGCTGTGCTGTGGTGCCAGAGCTGTGCTGCAATGCCAGAGCTGTGCTGCAATGCCAGAGCTGTGCTGCGGTGCCAGAGCTGTGCTGCGGTGCCAGAGCTGTGCTGCAATGCCAGAGCTGTGCTGCGGTGCCAGAGCTGTGCTGCAATGCCAGAGCTGTGCTGCAATGCCAGAGCTGTGCTGCAATGCCAGAGCTGTGCTGCAATGCCAGAGCTGTGCTGCAATGCCAGAGCTGTGCTGCAATGCCAGAGCTGTGCTGCAATGCCAGAGCTGTGCTGCAATGCCAGAGCTGTGCTGCAATGCCAGAGCTGTGCTGCAATGCCAGAGCTGTGCTGCAATGCCAGAGCTGTGCTGCAATGCCAGAGCTGTGCTGCAATGCCAGAGCTGTGCTGCAATGCCAGAGCTGTGCTGCAATGCCAGAGCTGTGCTGCAATGCCAGAGCTGTGCTGCAATGCCAGAGCTGTGCTGCAATGCCAGAGCTGTGCTGCAATGCCAGAGCTGTGCTGCAATGCCAGAGCTGTGCTGCAATGCCAGAGCTGTGCTGCAATGCCAGAGCTGTGCTGCAATGCCAGAGCTGTGCTGCAATGCCAGAGCTGTGCTGCAATGCCAGAGCTGTGCTGCAATGCCAGAGCTGTGCTGCAATGCCAGAGCTGTGCTGCAATGCCAGAGCTGTGCTGCAATGCCAGAGCTGTGCTGCAATGCCAGAGCTGTGCTGCAATGCCAGAGCTGTGCTGCAATGCCAGAGCTGTGCTGCAATGCCAGAGCTGTGCTGCAATGCCAGAGCTGTGCTGCAATGCCAGAGCTGTGCTGCAATGCCAGAGCTGTGCTGTGGTGCCAGAGCTGTGCTGTGGTGCCGTGGGCTGGGCAGGCTCCTGCAGCTGCCTGAACCTCAGGCCGGATGCTGAAACTCTTTCACTGCTTTCTCTCGAGGGAGAAACCCTGAGAGGCATCAGTTGTGTGGCGAGAGCTGAGCTGGGTGCCAGCCTTGTGCCAGCCTTGGCACTCGGGTGGCAGCTTTAGTGTCTTTTCCTTTGAGGCTACTTCCACTCTGGCTCCAGGCTTGCAGGTCTCAGGCACTTCTAAAGGCTCTTGGTGGTTGGATTGGGCACAGCTTGTGGCAGGCTGGAAGGGACCCTCCAAGGGCATCTGCCAGCAGGCAGCAGGGACACTGCCAGGCTGCCCAGGGCCCACATCGAGGCTGACCTTGGATATCTCCAGGCATGGGGCCTCAACCCCAGCCCTGGGCAGCCTCTGACCCTGCAGATCTTTTCCAGCCTTGATTGTTCTGTGACCCCCCCACAGGAGCCCTGGGGCAAGGTGAGGAGAGAATGGTCTGTGCAGGCTGGTCCTGCCACGCTGCCCTCTTGGGCTTGCAGAGCTGGCTCAGGTGCCAGCTGCTGCTCTGACCTCCTGTGGGGGTGTCCTGGCCACCAGCTTTGTGCTCACTGCCTCCCAGGAGCACTTAGGAGTGCTGTGGTAGCTCATTACTGACCCCTTTTAATTGCCAGTGAAGGGAGAAGTGTTACAGCATGAGCTGAGGGTTGGACCTGGGGATCTTGGAGGTCTTTTCCAACCTCAGTGAGTCTCTGAAGGCTTTTGGGTGCATCCAGCAGCAGAGCAGGGTTGCAGGGTTGGGTTCATAGCTAAAATTAAAGGCCAGAACCTCATCCTGGGGAGGAGCTTGCTCACTGCATAACTCCCCAGCAAGTGAAGCAGACCCAAGTTTCTTGCCTACTGAGTTGATTTTACCTCTCTCTTTTCCCTGCAGGGCAGCACTGCCATGAAGCTGCTGCTCACCAACCAGCTCCTGGCAGGACCAGAGGGTCAGAGGCTGAGCTCCCCTGACACAAACAAGCCCCAGGCTGTGGAAGAAATGGCATGAGAAGCCCTGAGAGGCTTTTCTGGCATTGGGATAATTTATTTTCCACAAGCAGCACAACACAGCCAGTTCCCAGGCTGCAGAGGGGAGTCTCAGGAACAAAATTTGTGGCAGATTTGTGCTGTTGATTACATTTCACAAAAATGAGGCCCCCTGAGGTCCTCCCTGCCCTGCTGAGGGGCTGCAGGTGTGGCTGGCCCAAAGGGTGCTTGATTTGTATGGAGGCAGCTGCAGCTTTGCCTGTTCAGGGCCCATCTGAAGCCTTCCCAGGCTGTGGAAGGGGAGTGCCAGAGCAGGGCAGTGAGGGAGTCTGGCACAAGAGGTTTGGGCTGGAGCAGTGTGGGGCTGGGGCACGTTCATGGGCAGGTGTCACTGTGCCTGTGTGCAGCAGCTTTCCATCAGGTGAGGAGCAGGTTGTGTGGCAGAATCCCAGCATGGTGGGGTTGGAAGTGCCCTCTGGAGGTCATCCAGACCCTGCTCCAGCAGGGCACTCACGGCAGCTTGCCCAGCAGCACAATGCCCAGGACAGGGTTGGAAGCTCTCCACAGAAGGAGACTCCACAACCTCTCTGGGCAGCCAGCTCTAGGCCTCACACCAAACAAATTTCTCCTCCTGGGGTCTAGTTTGTGCCCACTGCCCCTTGTGCTGTCCCTGGGCAGCACTGAGCAGAGTCTGGCCCCAGCCTTTTGCCCCCACCCCTTAGCTTATGATGAGCATTGATCGGATTGTCCCTGGGGCTGCTCTTCTCCAGGCTCTGTTTAGCTTTTTGCTCCTCACAGAGCTGCTCCAGGGCCCTCAGCACCTTCAGAGCCTGCCCTGGACTCTGTCCCATAGTTCCTTGTCTCTTTGAACTGGGGAGCCCAGCACTGGGAGCCAGTTTGGCTTTGTCCACCACTTTGAACCTGAGCCAGGTTCACCAGGCACTGCCAGACACCCCCCATGCCAGCCTCGTGCAGGGGGTGCCTTTTGGGAAGCTGCAGAGTGGAGCAGCAGCTCCAAAGGACTTGAGCCAGTCTGGGGATGGGATCAGTGGCTGTATGCCAGGTGTGGATCTGGTGGTGGTGATGGCACCACTGGGGCAGACAGAGCAGAGAGCTGTGTGCTGGGATGCTTCTCTTGTGAGCTGGATTCATGCTGGAGCCTGAGGCTGGTGGTGCTGCTCTTCCTTGCAGAGGGAATCAGAGGCAGCACTGCTGCAAGTGTGGGAGAGGCTTGCTCAGAGCAGCACCCAGAGCAAGGTTCAGCTCCAGAGGTCTTCCTCTCTTGGTCTTTGCTGCTTTCAGGGGCAATGCTGTTTGGAGAGGAAAGGCTGAAGCCAAGGTGGAATGGCCTGAAGAGTTCTAGACTCAGCAGTGTCCTTCCACTGCTGTCAGCCCCAGCTCTGCTGCAGCCTCTCCAGCCTTGCAGCAGTGCTCACAGGGCTGTGCTCTGGGTGCTCCCTGCAGCTGCTGTGCTCTGGGTGCTCCCTGCAGCTGCTGGCCCTGCAGCACTGGCAGGTCTCTCTCTCCACACCAGTCAGTCAGAGGAGTGCCCCAGACTGTGCAGCGTGCTCAAAGGCTGCCTGCAGCTGGGCTCAGGGCGAGAAGGTGGTGGTGGTCTCCGTCTCCATGGCCATGGAGACCCTCTTGGTGTCGCGGCAGGCGGTGAGCTGCCAGAGGCGCTGCTGGCTGAGGCAGCCCAGCTCCTTCAGCAGCTTGAAGAGGTCGTGGCGGAACTTGACGCCGATGAAGGCGTAGAGGAAGGGGTTGAGGCAGCACCTGAAGCAGGCCAGGGTGTAGGTCACGTCGTCTGCCACGTCCAGCTTCTTGCTCTCCTCGCAGGAGGTGGTGTGGTTGAAGGCTGAGATGGTCTTGGCCAGCATGACGCCGTTGTAGGGCAGCTGGAAGGCCACGAAGGCGACGACCACGGCGATGATCACCTTGATGGCTTTGTTCTTCTCGAAGTTGCGAGCCTGCAGCAGCGTCCTGATGATGATGAGGTAGCAGACCGACATGACCAGCAGGGGAACCAGGAAGCCGAAGACCATCTGGGACACCTTGACGCCGGCACTGAAGCTCCGCAGGTCGCTGGCGATGAGGGCGCAGCGCGGGACGCTGCCAGACTCGTTGATGCCGCTGTGCACCAGCTCTGGGGTGGAGAGGATGAAGGCTAAGAGCCAGACCAGGCCGCAGGTCACCTTGCTGAGGAAGACCATGCGGGGCCGGAAGCGGTGGGCGGAGGCGGCCTGGACGATGGCGAAGTACCTGTCGATGCTGATGGCCAGCAGCAGCAGCATCCCGCTGAAGAAGCTGACCCTGCAGAGGCAGTAGACAGCCTTGCAGGCAGCCTCCCCGAAGAACCAGTACAGGGCGGCGCTGGTGGCCCAGAAGGGCAAGGTCAGCAGGAAGAGGATGTCTGCCAGGGCCAGGTTCAGCAGGTAGATGTCTGTCATGGTCTTCAGTCTCTTGAAGTAGATGTAGGTGAGCATCACCAGGCCGTTGCCCAGCAGCCCTGTGAGGCAGATGAGGGAGTACATGGCCGGGAGGAAGGCAGCTCGGAAGTCCCTCACTGCCTGCTTCTCGCAGGGCGTCTCGAAGAGGCTGTAGTCCATGGTGGCATTGGAGTCGTAGTCTTCGGTGACGATGTCCCCGAGGCAGAACTGGAACGGGGTCGGGGGAGAGGCAGAGAGTTGGCATTGTGTTGGGCAGGAGCAGGGAGGAGATGCCAGCCACAGGGAGCTGCCAAGCCTTGGCTTGTGCCAACGTGGCCAGCAGAGCTGGTAGGGTCCTGTGTCTGAAAGCACTGCCCACAGGTGGGGTAGGTTGGGCAAGAGCAGGGAGGAGATGCCAGCCACAGGGAGCTGCCAAGCCTTGGCTTGTGCCAGTGTGGCCAACGGAGCTGGCAGGGTCCCGTGTCTGAAAGCACTGCCCACAGGTGGGGTAGGTTGGGCAGGAGCAAGGAGGAGATGCCAGCCACAGGGAGCTGCCAAGCCTCAGCTTGTGCCAACGTGGCCAACAGAGCTGGCAGGGTCTCGTGTCTGAGAGGTGGGGGAGGTTGAGGGTGCTCCAGTGGGGCTGGGAATGGGAATTCCATCAGAAATGCTTTGTGCTCAGCCAGAGCAACGTCTGCAGAGGCTCACACCTGGGGCTGCCCTCCTGGAGGGGTTGGGGCACATAGAGTGCATGGGCAGTGCCAGCTGGGGAGGAGCTGGAGGGGGAGGACAGGCTCAGGGAGCCGTTAGGAGCTGTCATGGCCTCACTGCCACTGCCTGCTCCAGACTCCTGCCCCTGGTGCGGGCTCTGATCACTCTCTGATCCTTCTCTGATTGTTCTCCTTTCATCTTCCTACACCTCCGGAGCAGAGGCAGCTGCTGGCATCGTGCCCTGCTTGCTCTGTGACTGATTAGTCTCCAGCAGCTTCTCCCCAGCCCTGGCAGATCAAAGCTCTCCCCTGGGTACCTCCCCAGTTATCAGCAGGCATCTCCACTCTCTCCAGCTCTGCGCCTTGGCCCTCACCACATCCTGCCTGCTCTGGGCCATGGTACCAGCAGTGAAAGGGAAGGGAAAGAGGCTGCAAAGGTCTCCTTATGCTGCTCAGCCTCTGGCCTAGCCAGGCCTGGGGACTCTGGTGTGCCCAGGGCTGCTCCTCTGCTTGGTGGGGGCACCAGGGTCCAGCCTGCAGGTCAGGAGCAGGTCATGGAATCATAGAATGGTAGGGGTTGGAAGGGACCTCCAGAGACCATCCAGTCCAACCCCCCTGCCAGAGCAGGGGCATCCAGGGCAGGGCACACAGGAACACATCCAGGGTGGGTTGGAAGCTGTGCAGAGGAGACTCCACAACCTCTCTGGGCAGCCTGCTCCAGGCCTCCAGCACCTCCTGGGGTCCACTACCTGCTGTGCCTTGTCCTGTCACTTTACACTGCCAAACAGAGCCTGGCACCTTCACCCTGACACCCACCCCTCGGTATTTATAGAGGCCCCCTCTCAGCCTTCTCAAGGACCAGACAGCCCCAGGGCTCTGCAGTTTCTCTGAGCAGTGCAGGAGGATGCTGAGCCCTCCCTGCCTGGGCACCATCAGCGCTTCCAGGCTGACCTCAGAGCTTGCAGCAGCTGTTTGCAGGGAGCAGTGAGAGGCTCTGCACAGGCTCCCAGCCTGGGCTGCCTTTGTCTGTCCTGGAAATGCTCCTTGTGGTGCTGGCAGGGAGCTGTGGTGCTGGCAGGGAGCTGTGGTGCTGGCAGGGGTCTCTGCTCTACCAGCCTATACCACCAAAGCACCACAGCTCTGCTCTCTGGTTCTGTTCCTCTCACCTCCATCCCTGCCCCGTGCCTCAGCAGCACCTTGCAGGGGCTGGCTCCCTGCCATGCCCCACAGCTCTGGGGGCCTGCCCCTTGCCTGGCAGAGCTCTCAGACTCTCTTTTTGCCCACCCCACCCCCCAGCTGCATTTCAGCAGGGCTGGTTTGGAGCCTCTTACCTGGGAGACCAGAGGAAGGCTGAGGATGAGGCTGACCTTCAGCTGCTTGGCTGCAGGGGAAGGAGACAAAGTGTTAGTGGCTGGGGGTGTGGAGGGGTCCGTGGGCTGCTCTCTCTGAAGCCAACCTGACCACGACATCCTCAGCCCTGCACAGCTCCCAGGGCTGCCTGAGCTCAGACCTGCTCAAGGTGCTCACAGCCTAACCCAGGGGCACAGAGCAAGTTGCTGCCGGAGCACAGATTTGCCTCTGTGCCCCTCCAGAAGCTGGGAGCTGAGGACAGGTCACTGCTGCACCTCCCTGGCTCTGTTTTAGCCTTTTGTTATTCGGGAGCCATCTCCTGGCCCTTGCTGCGTGCTGGGAGGGTGGAGCACATCCAGCCCGTGGCAGGCATCCAGCTGTGAGCGTGGCTGATCCAGCTGTGTCCTGCCTGCAGCGCAGGGAAGCGCCCAGCAGGAGGGCCGGGGCCGGGGCTGGGGCTGGCAGAGATTTATTGCTTGTCTCTGACTGTCAGAGCTGACTTCTGCTGACCTGGGACCGGAGCTGCAGGGGCAGAAGGGCACTGCAGAGGTAGATGTGATGCTGGTGAGAGCAATCTCGGGTGAGCAGCTCTTCCTGCTGTGGTTAGCAGGGGTGCAGGGGCCAGTGAAAGCTTTCTCTGCTCTATTTAAAGCTCTGCCAGCACCTACCTCAGGCACTGGTGGCAGAGTTGGGCAAAGCAGAAGGTGAGCTGGCAGCTGGGAGGTTGCCCTTGCCCTGCTCTGAGCAGCTGTGGCCTGCCTTGAGGGGAGCAGATGGCAGAGCTGCCCTGGGCCTCCGGCTTCTCAGCCTGGGCAGTCTCTCTGGGCTCCTTCCCCAGCCACAGCCTCTCACTGCCCTGCTGATGCCTGCTGCAGGGCGACTGAGTGAGGCTGGGGAGGGGGCAGGAGATGCCTTTGGCTTCCAGCTGCCTGCTTCTCGTGGGGCTTTCTCCTCAGGAGCTGTTTGTAAAGCTGCCCAGGCCCTGCTGTGCTCTGCTCAGCTCTGCCCTCTCCCTGGGCACCCTGCTCTGCAGCCCTCCCTGCTCTGCCAGCCTCCTGGGCAGACATCACAGCAGCCCAGGACGATGAAGCTGCACCAGCTGAGGTGACAGTGAGTGCTGCAGCACTGTCCCCAGTGAGGTCACACACTGCAGTGTTGTTAATAACAGAGTCCCTCTGTGGCTGGGGCTGGCTGTCTGTGTGTGAGTGCTGCTGTGTGGTTGAGACATCCCCAACCACGTGTGAATACTCCTCCTGCTCCTCCCCAACACCTGCTGCCAGCTCCTCTCTGTAGAAGCTTCTGCCTCACCTCCCACCTTGTTTTCATCTCTCACCCTCCTGCAGCTGGTGCTTGCTTAGGCTCATGCCCCCCTTGGCCTTCTGAGTCCTCCTGGGGCTGGGAAAGGTGCAGCTTTGGTGCAGCTCCCATCAGGAGAGTGTGGGGTGAGGGGTGCAGGGGGAAAGCTTTGTCTAAGTGCTTCTGATTTTTGACCAGTGGCTCCCATCCTGAGCAGCCCCAGACACAGGAAGAGGTTTAGTGACCATGGTGTGGCCACCTCAAGCTGCCAACCCAACTCTTGTTAGGACGTGCAGGAAATGCACCAAAAGCCCAAAGCCTGCAGCCTGCGGGGGGAGGCTGGAGCTGGTCCCTGCCTGCGGTCCCTGAGCTCTGCAGGGCCGAAGCCCCAGGGGGCTTGGCTCTTTTGTTCCACTCCTGAGCAGCCTGGAGTGCAGGAGCCCCCTGGAGCTGCCTCTGCCTGCTAGTGGCTGAGCAGGGTCCCTGCAGCTGGCGCTAGAAGCTGCTTGGGAAGGAGGCAGAGTCCCCAAAGGCACCAACCTCCACCCCCCTGCGTGGGCATGCTGGCAGCATGGTTCAGCTGGCATTTGTCTCCCCAAGGGATGTGATGCTCCAGCATGGGCACCCCAGGGCCATCACCCCTTAACCACCAAACCATCTCTGCCCTGCTTTTGTGGCATCTCCAGGCCACCAGCCCAGCCCTTGCCCATCCACCCAGCCCTGGCTGGGCTCCTGCTCTGGGCTTCGTTTTACTGAACCTGAAAATCTTCCTTTTGTTCTTCAGCAGAGCTGTTGGAGGTGACTCAACTGAGGATCCTGAAACACTTCAGCAAGCAGCAGCCCTCTGAAGAGCTTCACATTTCTATCCCCTCCCTTGGTTGCTGTTTCAGGTGTCTTAAATGTCAGAGGGTTTGCAGTGCCAAGCAGCTCAGTGCCCCTTTCTTCTCCTGTTCTTGCTCTCTTTCTGCCCTCCCTTCAGCTTTCTGTAGAGGCACAACCAGAGAGGCCAAGCAGCCTCCTGGTACCATTGGGTCAGTGCCAGCATCACCAGTTTCAGACTGAGTGAGACTCACATCTCCCTGCAGTGCTGCTTTTTTTTTGGGGGGGATGTCCATGGAGGGAGCAGAAGCAGATGAGTTGCAGGGAGGAGTTGAGGTGCTCTGGGTTCTCGAGAGACACTTTTAGGTAGCTTTGTCTTTACTTTTTCTTTCTGTTTCCCNCAAAACAACAAAACCTCTCCAGAAAGTCCCAGAAACAGTCAAAGTAAAAACCTCGACTTAGAAAAAGCCAACAAAAACCCCAGGGCAGATGAGTCAGAGGAGGCAGCAGAGCCCCCGGGGCCTGCAGCTGCTCCTGGTGCTGCACTGGGGCTGGGTGGGTCCCAAAGGCTTCACCTGTAGAGCCTGGGACAGGCTGGGAAGGAGAATGGCTCCGTGTGGATGGGGGAGGGCAGGGGGCTGGGCATGGGGCTGGGCGGTGGGGATGGCAGAGAGGAGCCACTGCTGAGCTCTGCTGCAGGGGGGGAGTGGAGATGGAGATGCTCCAGGAGGGGCCAGAGCCAGAGGTGCTCCAAGGGGTATGGGCAGAGGAGCTCCAGGGGGTATGGGCAAAGGCAAGCAGAGCTGCCCTGGCTTGGCCCTGGTGGGCAGAGGAGCTCCAGGGGGTATGGGCAAAGGCAAGCAGAGCTGCCCTGGCTCAGCCCTGGTGGGCAGAGGAGCTCCTGCTGCTGGCCAGATCTGCACTGCACAAGCTGCAGTCTCATCAGGTTGGCACACGTGGGCATCTTGGCATCTCTGAGCTGGTTTCTTCCAGCTTTTGGGGAAAACTGTGGGTTTTTTGAGGTCAGTTCCTCATGCCTCAGATGGTGCCACAGCTGCTGCCACTCACCAGTGCCCCTTCTGCCCCCTTTCCCCTCCGCACACAACTGGCAGAGGGAAGATGCCAACGACCCTGTGTAAACCAGACCGTGCCCTGGTGCCAGGGGTTCCTCGAGCTGCCACAGAAGAAAGTTGCCACTGCTCTGCCTCAGCCCTGGTAGGAAATTGTGAATCAAGAGGGGAGATGAGCAGAGATAAGGAAATTCATTCTTGAGTGAGCCCATCCCCTGCCCTGCTGCTGCGACCCTGCCTCTGCCTGCTGGCGCCCAGGGCACCCCTAGCGGGCACCACTGCAGCCTTCTGCAGCCCCCAGGCTCCCCGCAGGGGTTGGAAGGGACCTTTCCAGAGCGACCCTTCCCCACTCGAGGCGGGTTCAGCACTGGCTGCACTGTGCCTGGCTCCCACATGTGGGACCTGCCCCTGCTTGACCCAGAGAGTTCTGCAGACCCTGCAGGAGGACTCCTCTGGGGGCTAAGAGACCCCTGCCCATAACAGGGGTGGGCTGGGGGCTGAGGGGGAGAAATCCCTACCTGGAGCAGGGCTCCTCCAGGGGCTGAAGAGCAGCCAGAGCCAGAAGAGGAGCAGCTTCTGTGCCAGCAGCACCAGAGGAGCTCTGTGAGACTTTTACCTTTAAGTTTCTGCATCTTAATTTCTTCAGCAGAGGAGAGGGCAGCAGCCCAGGGGGGCACAGCAGCCCCTCCTCACCAGTGCCAGGGCTATGCCTGTCCCATCTCTGGGCAGTTCTACAGCAGTGCTGAGCTGTTGCCCCGAAGATGTTTGCTCATAGAAAGTTTGCTAAAGGCTGGAAGGAGCCTGGCAGCAGTGGGCAGCAGCCTCAGGCACTGAGCCCAGCGCTGGCACAGAGGTGGCATCACCTCCTGCTTACCTTCCATCAAGAGCACAGAAGGAAAGGTCCCCAACTGCCCGAGCAGAGCTCATTTGCTTTGGGGCTAAACAGCCTCTTGAGATCTCCTCCAAACCTGGCTCTGGGTTCTTTTTGGAGTGTCCTGAAGTGAATTGAGGGTTCTGAGCTTTTCTAAAGAGAATTTTGCTTTTCCCTTAGTGGTAGTCAGGAAGAGGAAAGAATTTGATAGCCTTTAAAATGCTCTGCTTCATCCCCATGCCAGGGGGCATGAGGCTGGGCACTAGTGATGGAGCTGAGGCAGAGCAGAGCAGGTACTCACCACCACCCATGGTCTTGCTTCCCAGGCAGACGAAGTCAGAAAGGGAACAAAAGCATCCTCCAGCCCCAGCACAGCCTCTCCACGCTGCAGCTCCTGCCAGAGACCCTCTTTGGGGACCTCTCTTTTATACTTCCTGCACCTCTGCCAGAGGCTCCTGACCCGCCCTGGGGTGGCTGACATTTGGTGGACCCTCCTCCTCCTCCTCCTCGGGCTGTCAGCCGTGCAGGGAGGTGGTGCTGTGCCATGCTGCCTCCAGACACTCAGCCCAGGGCTGCACAAGCCCTTGGCACCCAGAGCCAGGCAAATGAAGTGGGTTCTGCTTTTGCACTGGCACGTGGGGAGCTGAGTGGGCAGGGGGTGCAGGAGCTGCTGCCCTCCTGGCTGCCCTCTCCACAGCAGGTCCTGCTTCATCTGGCACCAGAGCCCAGTGCTGTAGGGCACAGGGAGGGTCCTCACTCCTCCGCCAGACCCTCAGCTGCCGCATGAGGGCTGCCAGTCCAACTGCTGCCACCTGAAGCCACTCTCCAGCCCAAGCCCCAGATTTAACGCAGCCAAGGCTGCTGGAGGTGGGTTTGGATGCTCTAGCAACAGCCACCCGGAGCCCCTGCCCCTCCTCGGGCAGTGCCAGCTCAGCTTCACGTCAAAACCTCCTCAGGAGGTCTCGCTGGGTCTGGTGTCCCCCCCCCGGGGGCACTTAGTGGGCTGGGAGCTGGTCAGGAAGGCTCCGCAGGAGGTGACCTGCTCCTCCCCTGCCCCTCCCCCAGCGCCCAGCACACCCCTGCCTGTTCAGCACCCACTTTTGCCTCCCCGGGGTGGGCAGGAGCAGGTCACAGCTCTCAGCTCTTCACTGCTCTGATTTTCTTTGTTCATCACTGCTCCAGGTGCCCCCCAGCCTTCGAGAGCTTTGTCTCTCACCACTTCCTCCTCCTCCTCCTCCTCTGAGGGATGGAGATCAAAGCCTTGCCTCAGGTACAGGCAGGGTGGGGGTGAAGCCTCTGAAGGCAGCCCCGGGGCAGAGGGAGGGGGGAGGTGTAAGGCCTGGCACCAGCACCCGGCGTGCCCTGCACTCACTGCTGCCAGAGCCAGGGGCAGAGGCTGGGGGCAGTGTCCCTGAATCCAGCCCCATGGTGACTGAGGCCAAAGACAGGCAGAGGCTGGGGGCTGGGTGCTGCTTTGCAGTTGGTTTTCTGCTCCTGCTCCCAAGCTGTAACCTCAGAGGTTTGGTGCATGCCAAGCTCTTTCAGAGCCAACTGAAGCAAAGCTCTGCCCAGCTGCGAGGGGGGGGGTCCCTTGCTGCCCCAACCTCCTCCTTCCCTGCCCCTTGCCCCAGCAGCACTGAGGAGATGCCAGCTGAGTCCCTGCACTCTCTGCTCCTGCGATGGCCCAGGGCAGCAGGCAGGGTTTGTGCCCTTGGCTGCAGGAAGCCAGAGTGCCCCAGACAGAAGCAGTGGTGAGCTC
>VWYK01104464.1:23066-49810 GCA_013399775.1 Semnornis frantzii
AGCTATTTTTGAGATAGAAGGAGACAAAGAAAAAGACAAAAGTCAACATTTCAAACTGGTAATTTTTTAATGATCTGTACTCAAAAGCTGTCAGGAAATATTCTCTCTCATACAATGAGGCAAATTCATTCTTCAAGGCAAGGTAATAGTGGATAAAATAGGCTTTGGTAATAAAAGGAACTCAGAAAAGCTAGCACTCCGTTGAACCATGGCATGAGCAGTGAGAACAAACAAAAAACCCACTATGGACACTGACCAGAAGAGAGAAAGGAGAATCAGACACAAAAGCTGACTTTGAAAATCAGGCCCTACAAACAATGGGCAGTTTGCACAGGACCACAAACATGAATTCTTTAAATGAGCCACCAGTGCAAAGAAGCTTCATAGACTTCTTGGGAAAGGGACTTCATCATATTTATCAATATATTCTTTATTTCTTGTGTTATTTTCACCCACACAGAAGTGCCCATAGGGAAACATACACATTTTCTCTATCTCCACCTTCATGCTTAGTCTTGAGGGACCATCAATACCTTCAGCTCATTTATTTCCTCAGAAAGGAAAAGGTTTTCTCAGCTTTTCCAAGGCTCACTGGATTCCTCCCCTCACAAACAAGCTGTGCTTCACATTCTCAATCCCAGAATACAGCAGAAAGATGCCAGCTGGCTTCTAAAATGCCAGCCTAAGAGGGACTGCGCTCAGCTAAGCTGACTAGAGTCTGAATGCTGTGCAGCCCTGGGGGATATAAGCAAACTCTGGTGGCCCAAGAACTCTGCTTAAGTGGTGTTCTGTAAAATAGGGCTATAATGTGCATTGCATGCCTTGCTCAGACAGATGCTCTCTAAGCTGCTTGGCCGCTGACATTTCAGCTGACTGTTGCTTATTATTAGCATATGCTAATTACATGTTATTTATGAGCAGCATACCATGCTAATCAGTTATCTGAGTCGTTCATGTTACACCCAGTTAATAAAGGACAAGGAGACCTCTTCTGAAACAAGCCAGGGCTCTCTAGTCCTGCGCTCCCAAAATGCCACATGAAGAAGTCACCTACAGACTATATGACCAACAGACATAGTGAATTCCCTTCTCCTTTTGCAGCATCAATAGGCAACACCTTAGATCTGAACAACGACTTCAGACCTGTACCCCAAAACCCTCCTTTTATTGAGTATGGCAGAATGAGTTCTCCACAGACTATGGAAAATGATTATAAACAATAAAACCCTCCAAACTTTACCCCAACAACACAGTTTTGTTGTGAGTAAGCATAAAAAAGAAAAAAAAATATATATAAATCCAGAAATACTAAATAAGGTGCAGAATACAAAACTGTTCCTGAGAATATATGCAGTGATTGAGGATTAATAACTGTGCCTACATCTGAAACTGTCACATAAAACTGCTCCTTTTTTTTCCCTCACAATAAAACTAGACTTGCTATATAAATTACATCCAACTTCATCAACTCAGATTTGTATTAAGGACAGATTTATCTCCTAGCTTGTTACCCAACACTAGCATGTCATAGCTCATAAATTAAGACAGTTTTATGTGAGTTCAAACCTGAAAGCTTAAGCCTGTGGTGAGTACCAATAAAGACCTTACAACTGCATTTGCCTTGCATAACCTGAAAACATAAACTTTATCATTCATTCTCATGACCTGGTTTTAATGCACATTTCTTCATATGACATAAGTGTGCATGAATTTTTAGTTCATATTTATTTGTACCCAACGACCACAATCCATCAAATCCACTGCAGTATAAAAATTCCAGTGGTTTCCAGAAGTACATTACCAACTATTTAAAACCAGTCAAATTAAACTGGTTTTTTTACCTTCATTTTAATACAACATTATGAACTCCTTCCTTACAATACTGAGCCTGTTGTTGTTTCCATGCACCTCAAGAACAGAACTCAGACAGTGATGAAAACACTAAATTGGGCAATACGAAATAATCTAGATCCCTAATCCCAGTTTAATTAGGTGGATCTGAATTCCATAATAATGGCTCCAAAGATGCTCAAGAGAAATATTAATAACAGTGTAACATCACAGAAAATATTGACATAGCTGCTTAGGCTGTAGCCTCACAGAGGACAAAAACAAAGTCAGCCTAACGCATCAGCTCTAACTTTCACGGCTGCTAAATACGAGAGCTCTCCTCCTGTAGCACGCTGGAGATGGGAAGACAGATGTTTTAAATCTGCAGAGCCTCGATACCACTGAGCTCTGAAGGCAGCAGGGAAGAGAATGGAAGGAAGAAAGTATCCTGATAGAAAAAAATCCCAGGAGTTAACCCGCTTGATCTTTCACACATACCAACTAGATTTTACAGTGCCTCGCCAGTTCCACCGCAGTCAGAGGTGCTCGCTATTGTACTTTGCATGTGGCAGTGCTACCAGCAGATCACCATGATCTCCTCTCCTTTCTTCCAGCTTTAGAACTCTTTCAAAATAGACCTTTCTAAATACACTTCCTGAATAGTTCAGTTCTGTTTGAAGTTGAACTAAATAAGCTAAAAGAGATCACCTTTTTTTTATACCCATTAGGCAGACTATCTAGTGATAAGCACCTCCAAAGAGAAGGAATTAAAACAGCCAAGTTAAATTTAAATATATATATATATTACTAGCCATATGAACACATCTTTGCATGTATTTTTTCTCATAAGGCAGAGCAAACCTGCTTCCAGTCCCAGGTTTTTAAAAGCTGTTCTTCAGAAAGAATAGTGAGTAAAAATAGAAGGGGCCATTAACTGAATTGAATGGAAAAACTCCAGTTGATTTGAACCAGGTCAGGATTCTTGTTAATAAGTTTAGCTAGATATACTAAGGCAAAAGTTCAGGTTACAAGCTTCATCACCCAGAAAAACAAAAGAGCTGTTATTTCTGCAGAAGGAGGAGGGATAGCATGCAGACTCTCAGACACCAAGCAAGGGCAGCACATATATCTAAAGAGTGACCCCTCTCTTGCTCCTGTAGAAATCCTGGCCCCAAATCAAGCCACTGACAAACCTTAATCACTCACTTGAAATGAACAAAGATTTATTCTAATATTCACATTGTTACTGCTTCTGCCTCATCGAAAACACAAAGTGTGATCATCAGTCACAGCCTCTCAGAAGGAAAATATACCACTGGAACATTCCTCTGGGAGGGAGGTCATTCAGAGCCAGTCAGTCAGCTATAGGAATCAACATCAAGCAAAATGTATTTTTACACCCTAAAGCAAAACCACTCCTTCCATGCTAATTGTCTGGAAAACAGAGTTACCTGCTACAAGGTATGGAGCAGGAAGATCTCCCACCAGCTCAGACAGCAAATAAGGCACCTGGTGCCTCATAGGATGAGGTTCCAAAGTCCTGCTTCTACAATACTTACATTTGAAGATCAAGGCTCAGAAATTAAGGACATGACATTTTCCATATGCACAGTACTTAATGACTTAAAAATAAACATATGCACAAGTGTTTCTGTAATTGGGCTGACTGCAGTGCTGTCTCTTTATCATTTGACTCTTTAAAAAGCTCAGATTCCTAACATCCTCTAAGGAAAATGCAACCCCGAAACCTGAACTTTCCCACCTGGAAGATATACACTTTTCATACAGATTTTCTGTAGCACTCCAAAGGAAAATGGATTCACCTCTTGCAGCACTGTGAAAACCCATGAGAACCCTCTAATCCCATTAAAGAGAGAACTGGATGCTTATGATTTTACATTCCCTGTCTAATTTGGGAGAAATACAAGAAAAACAACAAAGAATGGGTGTGCAATTCAGGTCATGTCAAGAACGTGGGCTGCTTTTGTTACTATAAATAGAAACTTCAAGGGATGCACTTTCAGGGTACAGTGGGGAGCCCCCAGCACAAGAAGGACATGGAAGTGTTGGAGTGGGTCCAGAGGAGGCCACCAAGATGCTGAGAGGGCTGCAGCAGCTCTGCTGTGAGGACAGGCTGAGAGAGTTGGGGCTCTGCAGCCTGCAGAAGAGAAGGCTTCCAGGAGACCTTAGAGTAGCCTTCCAGGATCTGAAGGGGGCTACAGGAAGGCTGGGGAGGGACTACTGACAAGGGCTGGGAATGACAGGACAAGGGGAATGGGTTTGAAGTGTCAGAGGGGAGATTGAAAGTGGATGTTAGGAGGAAGTTTTTTTCCAGTGAGGGTGGTGAGACACTGGCACAGGTTGCCCAGGGAGGCTGTGGAGCACAGAAGCACCAAATGTGACTGAAGATCACATTTGGTGCTTCTGTGCTCCACAACCTCCTTGGAGGTGTTCAGGACCAGGCTGGACGAAGCCTTGAGCGACGACTTGTTCTAGTGGGAGGTGTCCCTGCCTATGGCAGGGGTATGTGTATGTGTGGAGTGGGTGGAACTGGAGCATCTTTGAGGTCCCTTCCAACTGAAACCATCCTGTGATTCTGTGACTGTCTGCAGCCTGCAGTTTGCCTGTGGAATGACTCCCCTGGCGCTTGATTTATTTGGGCACAGGACCCTCTTCAGGTTTCCCTGTTAGGCCTGTCAAGGGCATCTTAGAGAAGGGTTTGTACCAGTGCAGCTGAAACAAAACATATCAGGAGCATGAGTGAAACTGTATGGCACTCTTTATCCTAATGATTTTTCATGATGACAGATGGCTCCATAACCTCATGCCTCAGTCCAGGTGCAAATTACTTTGAAAGGCTGTATTGACGAGCTCATGGACACGGCACAAATGCTGCTTCAGACTCACAGTAGTATTTACAGGCATATTAAACCACATAAATATAAATATAATGAAAGAGTAATGCATATTTCAGGAATTTAATATCCACTGCAAATGAATTAATGATTTCACCTTTCGTCCTATAATGTTTCAAGCCTCTGTCTAAGTTCTGGTATCACGTTATCCTTTCCAATTAACTGTAATTTTCCACTGCTATGCTTGCTATGAATAAATTGCAAACATCCTAACAAATTATAAATATGCTGACACATTAAAAAAAAAAAAAAAACCCAACACCAAAAGCCAAGCCAACCCAACTGTTTTCTCATGTGGAAAAAGTTCTATTTTTCTTCATTTGGATATTAATTTCCAAAGTTGGTGTTTAATCTTAGGATGTTTGTAGTTTTGACCTGAAAACTTCTAAGATCAAATGTTGCCTGAAAGGGAAAGCAAAGGCTGAGGATAGCAAAGCAGTGCTGATCAGAAAGGGTTTATCACTATGGCACAGTGCATTAAACCAAGCAAACAACCAAACCATACCAAACCAAACCAAACCGAACCGAACCAACAAAAAACCCCAACCCCCCTAAAAAACCACCAAACCAACACACACACAAAAAAAATCCCCAAAACAAAGGAAAAAAATACACACACACACACACACAAAAAACCACAAACCAAACACAAAAAAACACAAACCAAAACAAAAAAACAACCAAACAAACAAAACACACCAAAAAAAAACCAACCCAAAACCCAACTAAAAAAAGCCTAAGACAAGAATTTAGCTCTTCAGATAATTAAAGTGCTTTAGACCACCAGCACATTGATTTTCTCCTTGTAAAGGTACCTCAATTGAAATGTTCAGAATAAATCATGTGTTAAAATTATCTTCTTAAAGTAAGGGCTGAGTGCATATTGATTAATAATTATTTGCACTAACGGACTGAACTAAAGTAATATCATCAATTACTTCAAAAATCTGTAAGATCAATCACGATGGAATCAACCATTGCAAGACTCACACCACTTTTCCCTGTGTTTCAGAAGTGCTCACTGAATGGCTTTCTTAGAGGTATCCTGGCTTCCTGTTCCTAGAGCTGCAGCAATTTATTTCAGCAGCCCAATTATCACTGGGAGGATCAGCTACACCATGCAGCTCCCACCCTTACACGGGAGGATGGCAAGCAAAGGAAATGCTTTCCACATCAAGCAGGAGGCATGAGGGGGGCACTTTTGCCAAAGAAGTTTAGCTAATATTTCATACTTCTGCTCATGAAGCAAAGAAAATGCAAACAGCACAAACTAATGACCAGAAGAGGTGATTTACACAGAGCCACCTATACAAAGCTGGGGGATATCCAAGTATAAATTAACTCCGTTTTACACAGTAATGAGTCCTCCTCGCTGAATTTGTCTGGGCAGCATAATAAAACCCTGGTGATTCCCCCACCTCCCCCCCAAAAATAAATCACAATTTAGTTTGCATGGTTAAAAATAGCACTGTTATCATTAATCTCTTACAGCACCACAGGCACTGCTCAAGTCTGGTATCTTATTGAAAATCAAAGAGAATTTTCCTTTCTCATGATGTATGGCACCATTAGAGCCGAGCGGGGAGTTCTGCTGGCTGTAGCAGCAGCTTTTGAGCAGGCCTGAACTAAAAAAAGAGTATTTCTGTGCTTCTGCTTTTCCATTTCTTTTCTGCTAGGTTCCAGAAGCTTTGAATGGACAGAGTTAGACAACAGGCCATGAAATCTGGTGGAGTTTAGTCCAAAGAGCGGTGGAAGATGTTCAGAATGGCAGCACTGACCTTTCAGTTATTTCTTAGATTTTTCTCTTTTTAAGTTAGCTTACACAGGACCAGCTCCCACTTGCCACAACATTTTTATGCAGTTTCTTTCTCTGTATTGCACACCACCCCCCTTTTATTTTTTTTTTACCTGAAACAGTAACAATTTTAGCAAAAATATTTAATTTAAATTTAAACATCCTTTCCATAAATGAGATGCACAGCTCTGTCTGAGCATCTTAATTTTCTGCATTTTTATATTTCTAAGCAACTTAGTAGTGAGGACTGCTTATTTGCATTCATTTACATACAATTTGCAGGAAAAACTGGGGAGAAAAAAAAAAAGGTAGGAAGGAAATCCATCATTTTGACTTCAAATGAAAATATTTTTGTAAGGATAAAAAAACCATCTTGAATGTTGATTTTCTTAGTTTACTTAGAAAACCGCTTTTGATATCTTCATAACTACTGAATGGTGCAGAACTGGCAAAATTTGTTCACCCAATAGGTTTTAAAAAAAAAAAAAAAAAAAACCAGCCATATTTTGGAGGTACACAAATGCAGAGAGAGTTTAGTTCCCTAGCAAGGTGAATCATAGAATGGTAAAGTTGGAAGGGACCTCAAGGATCATCCAGTTCCAACCCCCTGCCATAGGCAGGGACACCTTCCACTAGCACAGGTCACTCAAGGCCTCCTCCAACCTGGCCTTGAACACCTCCAGGCAGGGAGCCATACATGATTATGTTCTGTCTCTTCTCTGAACTTATGTTTTATTAATTCTATAGGCCTCAATCTTTGCTGGATTAAGGGGCAAAACATGGAGCCACTACTGAAAAAATAGTGCAAGACACACAAATTAGAAGTGTTTCTGCCACTGGTTTTAGGTCCTGTGCTATCTGTGGGTCTCTCAGATGGTGTTAAAATGTATTCAGAAGAAATTAGTGGCAATTTCACATCTACATTCAGCATACCTGCATGTGCTTTTAAAGCAGTGATTTTCAGCTGTAGCCACATTCCTCCTGCCTATCAGCTGCAGCTCTAATTAGCTGGTACTAAATCATGCCTGTTCTCAGAATGGAAATGGCCAATGGCTTCTCATTCCTCCCAGACCGCACACAGTTTAAACTCAGTTTATTTCTTCGTCACATCCAATCTGTCTCCCATTACAACCTCATGCCTCTGTAACACACATGTAAAATCAGGAACTCACTAGAAAAGGCAAAGGGAGAGAAAAACATGGAACAGATGCTGTGCTACAGCTGAGCTTTCTGAGGGGGCACGTTAGGAAATTCTGCAGTGCAGAAGTGGTCTCAGGAAATAACCATGGCTGTGTTTTGCTAAAACATGCACCAGTTCCTACTGTCTGCCAGAGGGACAACTTTATTTGGCTTTGGTTGTGCCCTGGGGGTGGCGAAGTCAGTGCAGTGTCAGGGACAGTTCACACCTGTAGGACATCAACACACCCAAGCAAAGCCAGCAGAAGCATGTCCTTGGCTCTGTCTGCAATGGTCAGGAGAGGTCAGACCTCTGAGCCACAGCTCCTGCCTTGGTAGTGGGACTGTGACACCCCCTCCTCTGCAGGCATACACAAGGGAGTTGAAAGCCCAGGGGCACTGTGGATGCAGTCTGGTGCCCTAAAAGCAGGGCTGCCTCAAGTTAATCTAAAAGGAAAGACACACTTCACAGAATCACAGAAACATGCAGGTTGGCAAAGCCCCTCAGGATCACCAAGTCCAACCTAGAACCCTGCTCTACAAGATACACCTTAAACCATAGCCCCAAGCATCACATCCAAACCACCCTTAAATACGCCCAGGCTGGGGGACTCCACCACCTCCCTGGGCAGCTCATTCCAGTCCCTGACCACTCTCTCCATGAAAAACTTTTTCCTAATGTCCAATCTAAACCTTCCCAGCCTCAGCTTGAGGCCATTCCCCCTTCTTCTGTCTCCAATTCCCTGTGAGTACTTCATATGTCCTGCTTCAAGCAGGTTGACAAGCAGTAGGAAACAAAGCCTGTTTTCAGGCTTCCATGATCATCTCATGTCTTTGCCAGCCCTCCTTTTGCTCATGTGTGTGCTCCTCTACGCATCCTCCAGATTCCTGTGTGATTCAAAATATGCATCCCCAACATTTTCCTTACATGACATCAGCTGCTAAATACTTTGAAAAATAGTTCTGTGCTGATTTGCACCAGGCCAGTAACACATTGCTTTTTATTATGTTGTCATCTTTATATTATAACACCTCACACTTTTAAGTTTCCAGGCTTTCAAACCCACAACTCTCCTCGGCTGCATACTTTTAATCTGGCTGAAACACTAAAAAAGAAGATTTTACTCTGCCAAATGGAAAGATAGTACAAGCCCATTAATTTTCATAATCAGATTAAGGCGCTGTAATAAAACTTTTAGTGACTCAAGGGAAAGATTGTTTGAGGGAGAAAAAGTGTAATTAAGCAAAACTATTGTATCTGTATCACTAAAGAAAACACTAAAAGTAATTTGAGTCTAGGGATCAGCACTTCGAACCTTCCCTAACCCCAGCCTTAACCCACAACCTAACTTTGTGGTGTAAGCACATTTTGTCAACAGCAGCCCAGATGCCTGATGAAATTAATTAAGTCTGCTATCTCCTTACAATGGCAACAAACCCTTGTCCACATGCTGTTCACATTTCTGGCACGACAGGCATTTGTTACTGAAGTCACCAGTGTCAGCAGCTAGAAAGTACAAGGCTGAGCTCTCTTTCACTTCTTTTCTCTTGCCATTTCCAGCCTCACACATTAACTGTGATACTCCACAAGCACTCTTCTTAAAAAGCAGGTATGTGCCCTAGTGCAAAATGTGTCATTCTGGTGATTCTTGTCATGAGAAAGAAAAAGTCTCCCAAAGTGCTGAAATTCTTTGTCCTTAAAGTCCTTTTAGTCTCCTTTAGAAAAAAACTATGTGAGTCACAAGTAGGAGGACTGCAAGAAGGCAAGGTTTCATTTGCCTTGCCATCATGTAGCAGCTGTCAACTCTTCCATGCCAATGACAGACATGTGAAACTGCATGAGAATTTGGAAATGTGATATGGTACAGGAAAAAAAAAAAAAAGAGAGATGCCAGGAAAAGGTTAGTCCATGCTGCTGCAGCCTCCACAGAGCAACTGAGCAGACTGATGTGCTTTGTCATTACACTGAAGCTAATGGCAAGATGGAAAATAAGCCCATGGCACTGCCAGAGCTGGGGCTCTCAGCTTGAGGACCATGCCTTATGGGCAGATGCTCTGCACAACCTCCCAGAGATCTGGGAGGGTTGTGCCAATTACTCCATGGATCCTCTAGCTCTACACATTTATCAAACCACATCAAGCCAGCATAAAGCCAAGATATGGACCCCCCACCCCAGAAGTCTTATTATTCACCCAGCAGTCATATGAGCACTTGCCTTTTGATGGCCATCTATATAACCATCATTCTCACTTAGGTTATAGGGGCCTGAGGCCCCAGTTTGGTTTGCTTTGTAAGCAGGCAGGTGAATTTCTGCCTGCTTCACCCTGAAACACAGTTTTTAAAAAGCAAAGTGAGCAGAAGACTCTGAAACCTCCACAAGAAAGTTACTTAGCACAGCTCAGCTATTTACGGTTGTTTAGATTTATTAACTGTGAAAATAAACTGTATTTGTTCTTAGAGATTCACTTAGCAAACATGAAATAGGTTCCCAAAAGCTGCAAATTAGCCACAACTTTTAAAGTGAGAGCTAGCAATGGAATAAACAATGGCATATAGTGTACAGAAAAACGATTTTTGGCAACATATTTACACTCCTACAGAACCACAGCAGAATCCTAGATCTCTGCAATCACCAATATGTTATTTGTGTAGGATAATTGTATGACTGACAGTGCATACATCTGTGAGAATAGCTGCAGTACCAAAATACACACATGCAAAATGATTTCCTCTTAGCAGACATGACCATTGGTAAAAATAAAACCCTGCTGCCCAGAAGCCATTATCCTATATCTCTGAAATGCTGCTCTTGGACTTCATCTTCAATGTGAATACACCCTAGCCAAAACAGGAGGAGTTTCGGATCAGTATTTTATATCCAGTGGTCAAGCAAATAACTTGAGATGTCATGCCAGAAATTAAAGTGTGTCGAGATATTTTGGCTACTGTGGTAGTTGAACTTAGGACCTTCGCAGTGAGTCACCACAGTCACACCATTACTGAGATATTATATTCTGCAAGCACGAAGATGGGAAATTTTCCAGCTTGTCTGCCAAGATTCACTGCACCTAGGATACAGCAAGTGTCATAAATAGAATTTGCCACAGCAAGCCTTGCAATAAGTGCCAGAGAAACGCAACAGACCTCCTGCAGTCTGATTTAACATAAACAAGCCAAGACATGGAAAAAGGAAAAACACTGCCCTGCAGTCACTGCTAAATAGCTTTTCCAGTTGAGCATGGAGAAGTCTGACATACTGAGAACGTCTATCCAGCGCACGACAGCGCCGTATGTGCCATGGCTTCTGCCACATCCACAGCAACCTCCCATTCCTGCTCGGAAGAGAGCAAATTCTTGTTCAGAAAGAGCTGGATTTAGAGTCTGCTGTGCACATACATGTGAATATTTGCTTTTACTGCTTCCCTGCCCTGAAACAGCAAAACAAACCCCATGCACGTTAAAGCAGATGGTTGGGGTGAGGATCGCTAAATGCAAAGTTCTTTTATTTCCTTAGAGTAGCCTTCCAGGATCTGAAGGGGGCTACAGGAAGGCTGGGGAGGGACTACTGACAAGGTCTTGCAATGCCAGGACAAGGGGCAATGGGTTTCAAGTGGCAGAGGGGAGACTGAAAGCGGATGTTAGGAGGAAGTTGTTTGCAGTGAGGGTGGTGAGACACTGGCACAGGTTGCCCAGGGAGGTTGTGGAGCACAGAATCATTGAATGTGATCTTTGATCATGTTGGGTGATTCTGTGCTCCACAACCTACCTGGAGGTGTTCAAGGCCAGGTTGGACAAGGCCTTGAGTGACCTGTACTAGTGGGAGGTGTTCCTGCCTATGGTAGGGGGTTGGATCTAGATGATCTTTGAGGTCCCTTCCAACCTTACCATTCTATGATTCCTCACTGCATCTCACTTGATAACCTCTCGTGCAATCCAGATCACAAATCTTCCTGAGAACACATTACAATAAAAGTCTTCCTCATGAAAACACAAGAACCCCCAAATTGTCTTACAGCCTGTTTGGTTTTTAATTACACAATTTTAACTTTAAAGAATAAAAGCAATTATCTACAAATAAAATCAGCTTTATTTATTTATTTTTAAACATATGGTTTGAAGAAGTGATCCTCTTCCCAAGGCCAGCTTTTAAAGGTGGAGATGTTAAAACAGATCTAGGAGAACAAATTGATAAGAATTCTCTTAAAAGTGAAGATGTCAAAAGAGATTTAGGAGAACAAATTGATAAAACATTACTGTAATTGTGATTGCTGCATTGCAATAAACATTACAAATGGTATTATTAGCAAGCACAGAGACATGATTACAGACTAAATATAACTCCTAATTTCTATGTTTCAAGGTTTAGATTGCAGTTATGGTATGTTAGAGAGCACCAGAGAATTGGACAGAACAAAGGAATGGAGAAATGGTATCTTCTAAGTCATTGCATTGAAAAGGTAACACTACCTTTAAAACAAAACATTGGTCAATTAGTGGGAAAGGGCAAACCCTTACTCTTCTTCCTCTTCACCTTGCTACAAAGAATTCTGAGAAGGTCATGGTCCATTACAGAGAAATTGGGGGAACAGGCTGCAGTGAACTCACTGCTACTCTTCTGGGGCAAAGTGCAAAGCCCTGCAGTTACAAGAATGTATGCAGATAATGGTTTAGCAATGAAAAGGTGAACTTGTAAATGACTGCACCATAAGAGCTCCAGGTGCAGAGCTGGCATGAACAGCACTGACAGGTATTGCTCTTCATCACTGCAAACTCTTGCTCTTCAAAAACAATTCAGCTTCAAAGGGGAAACAAACCCCAAACTTAAAAATTCTTTTGACACAGCTTAAAAGCTCTAGGATTTCCTGAGTTTAAAAACAAATAGATGGAGCAAAATGAGGATTTTATATATGACTGGGAAAATAACACTGAATTTGAGATCATACATGATAAACCTGTGAACTATTCAATCATATGGCAGAGACCCTAACTGAGGAGAAAGGCAAAGGGGTCAGATGAAATCAACATGAAGAAAATATAAGTAACTTCAGAGGTGCTTCTTTTAATTGCTTAGGGAAGTCTAACTTCATTTTAGAATGGATTTCACAAAATCCACTCATGTACTAAAGTATTGCTTACCTTTTCACAGTAAGTTTCTTCTGAATGCTGAGAGCCCTGACACCATTTGGGAATATAACATCTGGAAAACCTCAAGAAGATTTTGTTCTCTTCATACTTAGATAGGAAAACAATGCAAAATGAAAAATAATAACCTCATGGGATTATTTTTTTCCTTGCTATTATATTGCAATGATACCAGTGTAGATAATTCTGACAGGAATATGCCCACTGTGTATATGAGTTATTTATCAGTCTACTATAGGTACTTCACAGATAGCTGAAGATGTTGTGGATATACTGACTTAGGGAAACTTAGGGAGCATGAGAAAAAAAAAAAAGTGGCATAACAATCTGTTCTGCTAGGTTGAATTGTTAATTTTCTGTTGATACACTCCTGGGTAACAGCCCATCTGACAGCATCTGCAGAACTATTTCCATTATTTTCTAATTTGTGTGGGGTCTGGGCTGCTTTTTGCTGTATTTCAGCATTTTGATATGTGTTATTTTATGTTTACTTCGTTAAGAGTTCACTTTGTAATATCACTACCATCAAACAGACACAAGTGCAGAGCTACAGCAAGGTCTATAGTCATCTAAGCATCTGCAAGTCAACAAGCAAAGGATCTCCTTGTTCTTAGCTCACTTTTGAATCAAAGTAAAAAAGAACACAACTATTCTGCGTCTGTCATGGAATGCAACATTTAAACATTGCCTATACTTTTCTGAGGTTTTGTGGAAAATGAGGCAACTTACAAACACAACTATTTTGCATCTGTCATGGAATGCAACATTTAAACATTGTCTACACTCTTCTGAGGTTTTGTGGAAAATGAGGCAACTTACAGCTCCTGATACTCTGTGATACATTTGTCCTGGGCCTTAAAAACAACAGGGGAGTTTGATGTTCTCAGAAACTCATTTGTACATCTCCACATCACTTCCCTAGAGCTCTTTCTTACTGCATATGGCTATGCTAGAGGATGTAGAAACATGCTAGAGAGTGCTCATAGTTAAATATAGATGTGCTGCGATTCACTTCTCATACAATTTTAGCAGTCCAAAACAATATCTGTGTTGGGTATTACTCATTTGCTCTTCATTTTTTTTCCCAGGGTAAAAGGTTAGCTACTTCAAAGCTATTGCTTTCATGCCCTTCTAGGTTAAAAATGTTAGAACTACTCCTTAATGACTAGAAGTAACTCTGGGGAGCTTCTGGCTAGGAGCACCACCTTGTACATCATGTGCAAGCTGAGCCTCTCAAGCAATCAGCAGCACTGGCCTCCTGCACGAGGTGCTTATTTCCCCTGTAACAATAGGCACAATTAAGTCAAAGCAAACCCTATTAACTCCACCCCAGGCTAACCCCTGCACGCTCACTGGGTCCCTTGATTAACTGCACAGGACTGATGGACAGGAAGGTGTCAGGAAAACCCCGAAGAATTAAGCCTGCAAGGAGACTCTGCAGGAGGGAGAAGATGCAAGAAAGAAAGAGCAGAAGGTGGCAGTTTAAAACACTTATTAAAGGAGTTAACAAAATAAAAGGATGTAATTTAAATCACCAAATGACAGAATCCTATTGTGATGAGGCAGTGCAGCCTCTGAAAGTGGATACTCCCTGTAAAGATCACACATGTACCTGCACAATAGCATTAGATGAGGATGGAATTATACACCTCAGTGACATCAGACTTTGTGGGCTCAGCCTCCTTGCAATAATTGGAATAGGTTTTGTATTGATAGTTGTAATCTTAAGCAATATGAAGTGTTTATTAGCACTCACCTGCTGGCAATACTTTAATGCCCCTTATACAAAAGCCAACAATAACATCAATCAGCAACTCATTAAAATAAAACTCAAAACGATGCCAGTGGAATGTTAGAACATATTTGAAATATGTTCTGTTAGCTTTCCAATATTCCTATATTCAGTTACAGCACCAAGGTATGAGCCAATACACAGAAGCTCAGATGTTGCTGTAATTTTAGCACAGGGCAACGTTAATTACAGCGTGTCAAGCTATTTAAAAATGAAATTAATAAAAGGAGACTTCATTTAATTTTTGTTGCCTACCAGTTAGAACTCCTGCTTCTGTTCGTCACAGCTGACTGCTGTATCGTTTTGGACTTTTATAGCACTGTGCTCTGTGTGGAAGGAGGGCCCTCCCCCACTCTAATGGCAATAGACTGCTGAGAGATTGTTCAAAGATAAAAATATGTACCATCAAGTCCCTAAAATGTCATGATAAACGAACTCAAATGTCACTATTAAAATATATCCTTTCATCAGTTGCACGGCACAGATCTCCCACTGCAATGCCAGAACTGCCTCAACTTTGCTCATACATCGATGGGAATACTGAATTTCTTTTTGAAGGTTGAATTTAAGACAATGGCAATGTGTGTGGCATAACACTGAGATAGCCACCTGTAAAGTGGCTTAAAAGGCAGCCCCTGGAGAAAAAGTCTTCTGCGTGACCCTCTTCCTGAGCAAAAAAATATAAGTGGTTGAGTTCATCACAAGCAGACCCCTGAAACAATTCTCTGCGGGCTTCTTTAAATGTGAAAAGCATCATTTTGCTTTCAACTGATTCTGTTAAGAGTCTCTGAGAAAGATAAAAAGGTAACATGGCAGAAGAGAGAACTGCTTATGAAGAAAACAGAAGACTAAATGAGAAATTCAAGGGTACCCAATTTCTTTCCTCTTTGCCACTATTATTCAATGCCATGTTCCCAGACAGCAAGGGAAAAAAAAATAAAATAAAGAGCTCCTTTAATGCAGTACCAGGGGCAGTGAAAATTTTGCTAGTTTATTATGGGCAGCTTCTATAACATTTCATGCCTTTCTCCCCCCTGTCTAACTGTTTTCCATTCAAATATCCAGGTGATGCTTAAGAGCTTCTAACAAAGGGCTGATAGGAAGGGAAGACTAACAAACAATGTGTGTTTCTAATGAGAACCCAGCTGCTACCTGCAGAGCATAATACAGGATGATCTGTCTTTGGAGAGAGGGGAAAAAGCCCAACAACATAAATGGAACACTGTCAAATTTATAAGCAGCAATTTAGACAGCAAATATGTTGCTTGGGTTTCAGCAGTCTTAAACACTGTGAGCGGCTTAACCTTATCTCCCAGCACCACTGCCTTCCTGGAGTAATTGATGCTCGGAGTCCCCCAATTTCACATAAACCAGGCCACTGTGTTATTGTATACAGCAATCTAACTGCTAGCAGAGACAGGAAACGGTGCTGAACCCAGATCAATAGACATGTCAACAGTAAGCTGCTTAATCTAATTCTGCCTATCTCATCTCAGAGCACAGAGTTTGCAATTTTACTGCTAGGTCCCTCTGGCAGGAAATGGTTTGGAAAGTTTAGTCTTAAGAAGTTTAAGCGATATGCTTATCCTTCAGGCTCTCGAATGTTTATTCAGCAGAATAGCTGCTTTAAATGTTTTATAAATGGTAGCAATGTAAACAAGGCACTCCTGGATTCTTTCCCATATGAAAGCTATAAGGGTGATTACCTCATAGTGGACAGGGAGTGGAACACA
This sequence comes from Semnornis frantzii, assembly GCA_013399775.1. NCBI lineage: Eukaryota > Metazoa > Chordata > Aves > Piciformes > Ramphastidae > Semnornis > Semnornis frantzii. Next base: position 39,451 of record VWYK01104464.1, read on the forward strand.
ACAGCCAATTACGCTTAAAGGTAGGTTGCATTTGTACAGATGTACCGAAATAAAATAAACTTGGAAGATCAGAAACAAATTTCCCAATATCCCCTCCTCTGCTCCGATGACATTTCCACATGGAAACACTTCTTTTTTGGCAATTACATTGCTCCTTCCTCCTCTTTTTTTTTCTTTCTTTTTTTCTTTTCCATCTCTCTATTTTTCACATACATGAAAATTACTCTTTCTTCGCAAGGAACTTCAGTGTCTAGGCTGCTATAACACAATCTCTGACAAGAAATTAGATCAGGTCATGAGAAACCCTGACATAGGCTCTCCTTCTGAAAGTGAGAGGGAAGAATTAAACTGATGACATTTTCATCTTCCTGCTGCACTAAGCAGACTTACACTCCCTTCTGAAGGAAAAAAAAGACCCAGACATGCAGAGCTTTGCCCCACACATTAGCTGGCCATGAGAGAGCCTCAGCAATGCGCCCAGATGGACAGGAGCAGGAGTGTTCCTGCCAGGGTTGTGACAGTCTGGGCTCTACATGGGCTGGGCTCCACACCATCCCACAAACTCCCTCCAGCCATGTGCCTGCCTGTCACTGTGTTACCAATGACTCCACAGCAAAAATACAGACATATATATATATATATATATGAAATTCACAGTTCACTGGTGCCAGTTCCATGCCCCACAACTCTGAGAGTTTTGAATTCTATTTGAAGTGTGATGAAGTCACAACACAGCCCTTGGGGTGCCGTGGGGCCATGCCATTCAAGAGGCAGTGGTTGCTGCCAACAGAGGGGAAATTTAAGCTCCTGGTTAACTTTGAAATCACACTCGATGGCTTCCAACCATGACAGACCTTTAAACTACTTTGACAGTCTATTTGTCACTGGAAAACAAGTGCAAACTTGTTTAGAGGATAGATGGTGTTTCACTCAAGGTACTGTGAGTAGCATTTAGACACCACAGGTTCTCTCCTCAGCTCTGCACAATGCTAGTGTGCTTGTGCTAGCCAGTTTTTAAGCGCTTCAAATCCCTACCCATAAAATAAAACTTGCCTAACTGCACTAAGTGCTGAGATGCGCAGCACGTTAGAGTCCGCGAGGTGTTCAGATACTGCAGTGCTGAGCATAACAGAGAAGTCAATAAAATGAACTCCATAAATAAAATGCTACAGAAGCCCACTTCAGACCTTCAGTTTGAAATCATGGGACTGCTCCCATGAGTTAGTGCCTTGGAAATAAATTCACCAAAGATTCCCAGAAGCATACAGCTGAGGATAGGAATTAGTAAATTGGGTGCTCGTGCATTATTTAACGAGCAAGTTGCTTACTTGCAGTTGCAAGTTGAAGTGTTACAACACACTGCATACCTCAGATGAAGGAAAGCTGCAAAAAAAAAAAAAACCAGTATCCACAGTTGCTCCCTGAAGTAAAATTAATAAAAAAGAAAAAAAATCCAACTTGATATCTACAGACTTATTTGTTCATTTACTGTGAACAAAACTATCTTTGGCAAAGGTTTAAGTGGGAGGAGTTCACACAGCTGGCCTAAAAATCTCTTCAAACTTCCCCTCTTTCTTTTCACAAAAGTTTTACTCTTTTGCTCTAAAACCTGAAGCTATAGAACAGTGTTCCAAACATCAAGAGCATACCATGAATAATCAAAGGCAGAGCAGAAGAGGCTCTTTTGTCAACAATTCCTGGACTCAACTACAGCCACTTTTACGAGGAGCGATTTAGTAAAAATAATAAAAATCAGAGGAGACAGACTCCCTGTTAATACAAAGAGCATTAATTTAGTTCAATTAGTTCACTTCAAATAGAAACTTATGGCATGAAAGCCCATTTTGGCTTCAGACTTGCCCCCACCCCCAGTCCACATTTTCAAAGACGTAGTATATTCCAAATGCTAATTAACTATCACTCCTTTTTAAACTCATGCATATCCCTACAAATCTGACTTTGTGTGGGGGGGTTTACATGGCTATAAGACTAAGAAATTACATTCTCATTAAAATGCAAGCAAATCAGCATGACCTTACTTTAATCCATCACAAACTACTATTAGCACAAGTATATTTCCTATGTCAGCAAAAGAGCAGCTAAGAACACAAAGACACTCCCAAGCCCTAGTGACCCACTCACGGAGATCTTCATCTGAGGAGGTCTCAGTGCTTGTCATTTCAACTTCACTTTAATGCAACCTGCCCATTCTTTAGATTAAACTGTGAATTTTCTACTCTCACTTTTCATTCAACTTCTCAGAGAAGCAATTCTTGTATACTGGAAAACAGTAATTAGCCAATCAAGACCACCACAAGCTGGAAATAATTCGTTCTGCCAGCTCGCATATCTAAAAAAAAGCCAACCATAAATCTTATTCTTTACAGTCATCAGGTTGGGCAACAGTGAAAATGATATAATCATCATGCATGTGCTCCTTATTATTTTCCACACTTACATGATGCTTCTCAATACAACTGAAGTAGTAATCTCTTTGGAGGAGGGACTCTGTTTCCACACGCCTTTGTTTTGTATCTACAAGTGAAGCCATCGATCATTGCTGTCATGCAAATAAATGATTAATCCCTCTGAGCTGTAGCAAAAATTTATCCTGGGAGCTCAAAATCTTTCCAGCTTTAACATAAAATTGCGAAACAAAAGCAAGTCCAGAATCTTGCTGTCAAGTGGTAAGGAGCCTACTTGGAAGAAAAGAGAGCATCTTGAAGTTTTGAGTGAAGCACTTCATGCTCCCAGGTTTTAAAACGTGCCTGTACAAAGAACAGCTGCACAGTAGACACACAAATGGGTTTTAAGGTTTGTTGTACTAAAATCATGGAGAACCTTGTAACTGACAAAATATTATTATGCCATGCATGCAGTGCACTCCATAATCCATGATAAAGCCCAGGTATGTGGACATTTAAGTGTTAGCCCATTTTTAGGAATCCAGATCACAGCAGATCCCAGGGTCTGGCTTCCCTGCTTTGAATCCCGGGCATTTAATTCCTTTACTTGGGAACACTTTTCAGTTTCAACAGTGTTGTACAAACTGCCTAATGCCACAAAGACTGAGGATTACCACAGAGGCTGAGGATTGGAAAGATGGCTTCAAAGTCTTGTGCCATGTGCTGGTTTGAGGTTAACTGGAATATTTTAATGGAGAAAACGATATTATAGGCTGTGAAAAGCAAACAGGGGTGCTGTCTGCTTCACTCATAGGCTTGCTGAGATGTATGAGAATAGGAACACAAACATAGATAAGACACTCTCAGGCTTGGAGTGTCTCAGTCTCTCTAGCTTTTTGCCTTCTCCTCTCTGCTGAGTAACCTAACTAACCACTTTGCCGTTAACCCCTCTGGCCAATCCTCCAAACTCACCTTGCACATAAGGCAAACCCTGGAGTAAGTCAGAGGGGTGGAAAGAAGGTGGAAGGGTGGTTGGGAGCCCCTCCTGGGGACTCTGCTGGGAGGGGAATTGTGTTTCTGTATTACCTTTAACTTGTCTATGTCTGTAACTATTCCTGTCTGTTGTGTNACACCACCACCCTGAAGATGTAATTTTTTGTACTGTCCTGGCTTATAGGAGATCAGATACAGATTCACAGGTTCACAGGATGTTAGGTGTTGAAAGGGATTCAAAGAGATCATCCAGTCCAAGCCCCCTGCCACAGCAGGACCATACAATCCAGCTCAGGTCACACAGGAACACATCCAGACAGGCCTTGAAAGGCTCCAGTGAAGGAGACTCCACAACCTCTCTGGGCAGCCTGTGCCAGTGCTCTGGGACCCTTACAGTCAAGAAGTTCCCTTTGTGTTGAGCTGGAACCTCCTGTGCTGCAGCTTCCATCCATTGCTCCTTGTCCTATCCCAGGCAGCAAGTGAGCAGAGCCTGTTCCCCAGCCCTCAGATAGTTATTAACATTTACTAGATCCCCTCTCAGTCTTCTCCAGAGTAAAAAAACCCAGGTCCCTCAGCCTCCCCTCATCATCCTCCTAGCCCTCTGCTGGACTGTCCCCAGCAGATCCCTGTCCCTCTTAAACTGGGGAGCCCAAACCTGAATGCGGTACTCAAGCTGAGGTCTCATCAGGGCAGAATCAGACCTCACAAGCCAGCAGGCAAGAAACCTCAAGGTAGGTGCCTACCAGCTTTTTAAAGTGCCTGTTGATTTGAGTTGGTATCTAATTCCCCCCAAGATCAACAACCTTTAGATGGTTAACCTGCTTAAGCACTCCTGAAAACCCTACTGCATGCTTAAAACGCTGCTCTGGCCAGTCTGAAATGCAAACACCACTTCCACGTTTTCACAGCTACAACTGCCATGATTTCATGACTGCACTGACCCAGGAGAACCTGCAGGCAGCCCTTCCAAAAGGACCGAGTCAAATTGATGGGTAGTTGTCTTTTTGACCCCTTTGTTAAACAAATGCTTCGAGTGCTTTCTGTCTGGACTTAGATAAATGAGCAACAAATTAAAAGAAACGTTTTTATGATTCACTACAGTAGCTTGCTTTTTGTGTCTTTCTCTTTTCTAATACAAGGTTAAAAGTGACTGGTAAACCTTTTAAGGTTATTGAAACTAAATTATTAACGCTGTTTTTCACCTTCCTTTTGTCCTCTTCATGGCATTCTCCCTGATTGCTTACTGCTACTCCACTCCTACAAGTTGTAAATCAAATGAAAATCTTTAAAGTACAAAACCATCTGATTAAAATTTTTATCCACAAGGGAGCCACGGATATGACAAGAAGTCACATTATGCATTTTTTAAATTTAAAACATCTGACAGTCTTTTCTTTTTTTTATCCTTCATGTGTGCGAAAATTGAGCACTTTCATCTTTGGAATCAACAAAAAAGGATGATTCTCACTCATAAAATCCATTTGCAACCTTCAAAACATCTTTGATATTCTCCTCCACTGCAGAGGTGCATTCAGTGCATTATATGCAGGCATAAAGTGTGACACACACAGCTGGTCTGCCCAAATTGGAGCAGCTAACAGATCTGCACCAAACTCAGCATCACAGAATCACAGAGTTAACCAGGTTGGAAAAGACCTCATTCATTGAGTCCAATCCATCACCTAACCTTTCTAATTAACTAAACCATGGCACTAAGAGCCTCATCCAGCCTTATTTTAAACACTTCCAGGGATGGGGACTCCACCACCTCCCTAGGCAGCCCATTCCAATGCCAATCACTCCTTCCAAGAAGAACTTCTTCCTAAGATCCCTCCTAAACCTGCCTTGGCACAGCTTGAGGCTGTGTCCTCTTGTTCTGTTCCTGGGTGCTTGGCACCAGAGCCCAACCCCAGCTGGCTACAGCCTCCCTTCAGGTAGCTGCAGAGAGCAATGAGCTCTGCCCTGAGCCTCCTCTTCTGCAGGCTGCACACCCCCAGCTCCCTCAGCCTCTCCTCACAGGGCTGTGCTCCAGGCCCCTCCCCAGCCTTGCTGCCCTTCTCTGGGCACCTTCCAGCACCTCAACATCTCTCTTGAATGGAGGGGCCCAGAACTGGACATGGTACCTGGACATACTCAAGCACCTCAACATCTTTCTTAAATTGAGGGGTCCAGAACTGGACACAGGTGTGCCCTAACCAGCACTGAATACAGGGGCAGAATGATCTCCCTGGTCCTGCTGGCCACATTATCAGCAGCAGATAGCCCATTCCATTGAGATGGTTGGAAACACAAAGGGAAAACATAGCAAATCACAATCAAGGGGACTAGGAAAAACCTACAGTGAATGCTGCTGAAGGAAAAGACACACCTTTAAGAAATTAATTCAGTCTAGCAGGAAGCCAATTGGTAATTTCCATTTTTCTGAGGTTTTTAATGCAATGCCTATCTTATCTAAGATATGGCTTTATTTGACAGCATATTTCTGGGAAGTTGGCAAACAACAATGCTCCTAATGCTGCTTTTCGGCAGCAGAGTATAGGATGATCCATCACCAAGTTTTGAAGATCTGAGCTCCTGATACTCCAAAACAGAATAAACCAAGTAAACTGCTGCATTTCAGTTTTCATTGGATTTCATAGCTGCTGCACATTTACGGTCTGCTTGGTTGGCACAAAGTTCCTGCACATATGCCACAGCGGCACGAGGTTTGTTTCTCCAGCACTGGAATTCCTGGATTGGAGTTAAAACATCAGCCTGAGTCACAAGTTGGCCATGAGGAAAGCCTGTGGTGCTAATACCACACTACTTAACATCTGATAACTTATCAATGGCTGATAACACATTCATTATGGAGATAAGAAGTTACAGAGAAGCACTAAGCTCTCATTAAATAGCAGACTGTCTGCTGGTCAGCTCCTCACTTATCCCATTGACATATGATGTGAATACAACAGCAGCAACAAGGTGTCCTGCAAGTTGATTGCACCAGTTCTAACCCAAGTATCTGCAGTACTAGAGTCAAAAGCACAGAAATAGCTCCATCCAAATCCAAGATATTTGATGTGCACGGTGCTTCTCTCAGGAACAAGGCCAGTGACAGAGCACAGAGAGCTCTGGTTCGCTGGAAAGGATGCTGAGCAGGAAAATCTCTGCGTGTGGCAAGCTGCAGCAAAACATCCCAAGAGTTCATGGAGAATGACTGGAGTGAATCCCTGAATCATTATAGGCAATAAAGAGGGACTTCATGAGGGGAAGTTCCCAAAGATGTTTGTTGCCCTTTATCTAGGATTCCAGGTACTGGTTGCATTTTGTGTTTCACATGGAAGAAAAAGCATTATCTCAGTTGGGTGGAAAGCTCTGGTGGCAAACTGCATGGGAAGGCACCAGGTTCTGTGATGGACAGGGTGGGGACTAACCTGGGAGCAATGGCTGCAAGGATGAAAGCTCTGAGCCAGAACACAGCAATTTGTCAGCATTTGTGCCATACTCAGTCTAGCATTCTCACTTTTCCCTCCAGCATTAAAATCTGAATTGCCATTGCCTACTGGAAAGCGACACGGCAAGATTTTCTCATGGAAACCCCAGCAAGCTGCATATAGAATGAAGGAGCTCTTCCAGCTTGTATTTATTGAGCAATTTGTTTTCTCAGATCTCACTTTGTCTTCCTTTTACCTTACCTTTTTCTTCCTGCCTTTGTTTTGGTGTTCAGACACTTAAGACTCTCACAATCAATCACAGCAAAGTAGCTCCTATAAACCTGCTTAGAGGAAAACATTTTCCTCCTCAGCCCTCCAACCCATTCCCTAGAAAGTAGCTTTTCCCTCTAAATATACAAGGCAGCAGCAGCTGAAAAAAATGAGTATGACACTACATGATGGGAGAAATCATTTCAGTTCTGCCACCCTGCTGCTCTATAGAATTGAGACTTATGTATTAAAAGATAGAGTTTAAATTATTTGGAGATTCATTTATACAGTATGCATTAGGAGGATCACTGGACAAAATAAAGAAAGGCGAGGGCATAAACAGGTAGGAGTGCTCGGCAAGAGGCCATAACCTCCAGGGAGAGATTCATAGTCTGTTCCTCTGGCCCAGGGAATTTTTTGCTCTAGGGTGGCAGAGTTGTGACAAAGGGAGAAAGGTGTCACAAAAAGGTGAGAAATGAATTCCCTCCTCTCGTTTGCTGAAAGCTGCCTCCCATTCTGGTGTTAGATGAGGAGTTTGGCTCCTCTCTTTTTCAGCAGCCACCACGACACATTGTGTGAGGCCTCCAGCTGAGTCAGTACCCGCTTGCTGTGCTCTGTGCACACAGATGGGAGTAGGCAGAGAAATGTCAAGGTACTTGGATTAGCTTGGGCTTGGTCACGCACAGAAGCAGAGCTCAAGGCACCCGAGGAACCCCAAACCGAACACGAAGCATCCCTTCACGTACAAAAGCACCTTGCTTTTCAGGTATTAGTCATTAAGGAGCTTCCAAGCTGGCACATCTTCCTCTCACAGCTCTGCATCCCAACAGTAAAGGCACCTTGCCCTGGCAAGGAGATGAAACCATCACAGGAAAAAAAAGAGCTCTGACGTTTCAAGTTTCCAAATCACTTGGAACACTTGTACGCAGTTAGCTCTCTGCTCTTACTGTTGCCAACCCCCTTGAGGGAAAAGCAATCTTCCCATCCACTTGTTCCATCCATGGAATCTTTTTTGTCTGACATATTTCAGTAATTGGGCACGTTTGCTCTTCAGCTAGTTCTAACACAACCAGTAGAGGTTGTATTTTGAAGCTATGAGAATAAGCTGGCAAGTGGCATGAACAAAATTAACATTTCCAACAGTATGCAACACATGGGTGAATGTTACTCAGCCTGATGGGATGCACAATTTTTAAATCTCATAACAAATGCCTGCATACTATTCCTCCACTTCTCCCTGAACACTCTATGGTTTTGATTGAAGGCTATTTCCAGCACAGTCTGTTTTAATTCAGCATTTTTCCCCATGTCCTTTACCTGTTGTAACATCCAATACTGGGCCTTTCGCTGCCTTCCTTTCCATTACCATCTAAGACTTCTGTTGTCTCCTGACTCAAGGCAAGAAGCAAGTCCTGTTCTCCCTCTACACCAAATGTAAAGTTCTGAGGCAGAAATGGGTGAGAATTTGCTAGTTTCACCTTTTGGACAGAGATAAAGCAATACTCTTTTTCTGTTGTACTCCTGCATACCAACACCAAACCACAGACCAACTGCAAGAAGTTCTCAACTAAGTATTAAAGCACAAATCTGCCCTCGGTTCTCCCCTTTCACATGTCCAATTGATTATCATTTAACAGATTAAAGGTGTCATCATGTTTAGAGGGATCAAACACAAAATAAGGCCAAAAGGACAGAACCACCATGGCATCTGTGCATTTTTTTCTTTTCACTGCTAGTAGCCCAGACCTTCAGGACACTCCTTGCTCCTTGCCCAACTTTCAGAGGATACATAAGAACAAACATGGAACAAAATAACTTCTTAGGAGTGCTGTAGCCATACTGCTAAACAGCAGTTCATTGTTCCCTTGCCTTGGATAGCTTTAGCTGTAGGTCTTTATTTTACTCAAAGATCTCTTACTTACCAATGCCCTGACCTTGGCATCTGCACTACTCTTAAAGCTAATGTGATCTGCTCACACAAAGCAGACTATTGCTATGGAGCATAAGCAGTCCTAGTGATGTCACTGAACTCATTAAAGATATAGTTGACTTCTTGGCCTTAGAAAACCTAATTATTAAATGTAACCTTAGCTGAAAACAGTAGTGCTTGTTGATAAGCAAAGCAAAACAATAGGTGTTTTGTTCAAACATAAAAATAGTACTTGCCCAATAAAGAGGAGCCCTTACTTTGCAGCTATGGCAAACTGTAGTTAACCATGGAATTCCTGAGATAATGGATGTAAAAAAAAAAGAATGGAGTATTTTGAAATGCAATCAAATGCCTTACATTCAAAATTTAATTCCCAAAGTGCTTCATAGCATTAACACCAGGTCTAGAAAACTTCATGGAAACAGCACATGCTGCACATTCTCACTGTGAGGGCCTAACAGAGGAAGCTAAACCTAATGCAAAACTGCTGTACTCTATCTTCTGAGAATTATTCTAAAATACATCTTTTATAGCAAAAGCAAAACACAATAACTGTGTTGTAAATGTGACTGCTATATTTGTTTGTTGCTATAGCTATGGATTGCAAATTTAGAAAGGAAAAATACGCTTCAAATACTACCACTGACAATAAGAGCCTTATGCTTCTACATGCTATTAAACATGCCACCTCCTACTAGTGATATATAAATCACAGCACCATTCAGTTTCTTTCTTTTAACACATTTGCTTCTTGGAATGCCTTAGATTTTCCCAAAGACTTACTGTATTTTTTTTATCTAAAAAACCCAACAGCTACCTGATGATTTCTAGGTCACTGTAGTCCACAAATACAATTTACACAAACAGCAAAATCAGAGAACCCAAGAATTCTTGAAATAGAAGTGGTTAAAGGAACAGTTAAAAAACAGAGACTCTCCAGAGCCAAGATGTTCTCTTTAGACTGACTGGAATATATCTAGAATATTTATGGACATCCTTCCACTTCCTTTTGTCTCTGTAAGGTAAGCTGGGAACCACAGTGCCCACAGAGTAAAATGCTACACTGAACAGAATGGAGAGGTCTAACTACTGACCACCCAAAGAACTTTAGTGAGCTTGGTGCAGCTTTGCAGCTATTTCTGCTGACTTATGAAAGAAGCCAGTTACCATCACCTGCAGAAAGAGGTCAGTTGGTTCAGCTGTATTTTAGTTTTATTTGAGTCATTTAATGTTGGCTTAGCAAAAGTTATCCTTGTGATGGTCTTATGGAGAACAGTCCTAGCAAAAGTTACCCTGGTGATGGTCTTATGGAGAACAGTCCTAGCAAAAGTTACCCTGGTGATGGT
>VWYK01104470.1:5636-20127 GCA_013399775.1 Semnornis frantzii
TAGTACAATTCTTCTCTATTAAAAATATTCCAATTAGCTCAAACCAGCACACCCACTCCTCAGATATTTATATTCATTGAAAAGATCTCCTCTCAGTTTTCTCTTCTCCAGACTAAACAGCTGCAGGTTTCTCAGTCTTTCTTCATAGGGGAGGTGCTCAAGTCCCCCAGTCATCCTCGTGGCTCTCTACTAGATGTGGGAATGCAGGAAAGAAGAAATGTTAAGAGAGAAAAATAATGAACTGTGTACCGAGTAAGCAGCCTTGATTCCCACAGCTTCAGAATGTCTCCCACAGGGGAGTGGAGATAGTGGGCCACCTGGCCCAGGGGAAAAGCAGGACTGTACATCATCTAAATTAATTCAGTGTGCTGTTTGTGTGATGGTATAAAATGAGGCACCGCCATGTATTAGGGGGACACGAGAGACAAGGGCATTTAATAGACTTGACTCACACCAGCACGTATAAAGCGCGCTTGCATGGAATAAAGGGCACCTGCATCAATCCAAAGGTTGTTGCTGCTTTTATCTGTTACTGGGGCAGTGGCAGCTGGACTCTTTCCAGCAGGTTCCTGTCTCTCTTGAACTGGGGAGCCCAAAACTGGACACAGTATTCCAGGTGTGGTCTCCCTAGGGCAGAGTAGAGGGAGAACTGCCCTAGCCCTACTGGACACACTTTTCTTGATTCACCCACACACTTTTCTTGGTGCACCCTTCTTCTCACTAACTCATTTTTATAAAGAGTTGGAGATGAGTTCTAGTGCAAGTTAACCTGAGCGTAAATTCCATGGATTCGGAAGACCCATCATGGTTTGTATTAGTTTCTATGTTAAAGCATGCAATGTGCCTGCTTGCTGAATGTTCTGAGAATTTATATTTTGAACAAAGAAAATAAGGTTATAGTGCATTTAAAGCACACATTTAAATTACATTCTTGCTAGAATGTTTTCATTCACTGCTTGCTCTCTGCCTGATATACCAGATCTCGATTTAAACCAAATGCTTGAAAAATAATTCTGGGAGAGCCTTACCTTACCACCTGGAGACAGCTCTCTCTCTTGACATCTTCTTCATATTAGTGTATTTTAATTTTAACAGTAATATTATTATTGCATTTCTTAATTATTTTAGCTGTCTGTCCACCTGTCTGTCTGTCCATCTATCTACCTACCTACTTCATCACAGTATGAAAAAGCAACAAACAAAAAACCAAACACCAAAACAAAAAACAAAACAAGCAACAAACCAACCAAATCAGTGCTGCTATCCATTTATATGTATTATTCCTACTTGTGGCATTGATAGTAGAGTTTGTGAGATACTGTTTTTTCAGTTCAGAAAAAACTGCTGTTTGTGTAACTCCAAATATGTCTTTTGTGGGGATATTGCCCAGCTGCTTGGTTTTAATTGCTTCCTCAGGAAGGAAACAGAAAAAGGAACTGGAATACTCTAACTGATAGATTAGTCCAGACGTACATTCAAAATAATGCAGCTGTTTTTAGGACTCTGTTATGTTACTTCTGATGACTCTTGTTGTGGTCATTTTAATAACCTGTCTCCTTTTTTAAGTTATGCCAAAAGGATCATCCCCAGCAAAGAGTGAGCAGACTTATCCATTTGAATCTGCTGTTTTTCTTAAGCTCCTCACAAAACCAGATTTACTTGAAGACTACCATTGAGTGGAGTAGTGGAAGTACAGGTCTGTGCTCTATCCTGAATCTCTTGCCAAGGAAAGAGTGTTTATTCACATGGCAAGAATGGAAAGGGCTGTATTTCTTACTCTTCAGGCTAATCGGAGGTTTATTGGTTTTTATTCACCCACTGTATGTCCAAATACCCTCAGCATCCAGTTTTTGACATTAAACCAGGCTATTCAACTAACTTCTAAGAACACGATGTCATGGCTGACCTGTTCTGGACAGGAAGTTGAATTAGAGACCTCCTGAAGGCTCTCACAATCTCAACTATCCTACTCTTACTTCGACTAGCAAAATAGATTCATGATGTAGGAATACCCTCCAGACTTTCACATAAAAGCTTATGCTGTGCAAGCAGTCATTTGAGCCAAAGGCACTGTAATTGCAATCACCTTACTAGTATGAACAGGTGTGACGGTTTGGGAGTTCCCCGCCCCCCCACACTTTAAAATGACCCAGACTAGACCTCAGCCAGAGCTGGAAGTTAAGAGATGAAGCTCTATTTACAGCTCAGCACAATATACAAGCAAATATATACACTATATACAGGAATATTTACAGAAATATACAAGTTTAAGGTAATACAGACACACAACTCCCCTCCCAGAAATCAGAGACCCCAGGAGGGGCTCCCAACCACCCTTCCACCTTCTCCCCACCCCCACACCTTACCCCAAGGTTTTGGAGAATCAGCCGAAGGGGGGGGGGGTTAGAAGGAAAGCAGTTAGGGAAGTTATTCAACAGAGAGGAGAAGCCAGAGCTGCTAGCCCAAGAAGCTGTGCCCGAGAAGCTGCTAGCCCAAGACCCAAGTGTCTTGTGACCCAGACTGCCCGCTCGAGAGACTCTTATCTTTTTGTAAACATTCACAGCAAGCCTATGAATGAAGTAGACATCACCATTGTTTTCCTTCACAGCCTATAGTATAATTTTTTTCTCTATTAAAATATTCCAATTAGCTCAAACCAGCACAACAGGCTAGCAGTGAACCTAACAGTTCTGCTTTTAGATATACACAGACAGTATTTCTGCAGCTTGAGAGACAAGTGCTGAAACCTTGGACAGGGCCCATTTATATGTATCTCAGAGTATGATGAAGCACTGTAGTTTTCTATCCCTTAAGTACTTGTATTGCCATTAAGTATTACAATAGCCAAAAAATGATGCTATTCTAATGGTAGATCTTGCCTGATCTCAAATTTTCTAATACTCTGGGAGAGATATTCCATTGCTCAGTTAAGGACATCTTGCATTTTCAACAAGTACATTTTGGTTGGATTTTCTGTTGTGTATCTCAGCAATTTGTTTTTCTCTACCTTCCAGAGAGTATCAAGCTCTACATAGTTCTTCGACCGTGCACGTCTGTCATGCTGATAGCTAGTTTCCTTCTGCAGACTCCACATGTATCCTATAAACATCATTCATTCTTTAGGTTGGACTCATTCCTCAAAAACAGTGATCATTGGCCTTGAGTTACCTTGCTTTTTGTGGTAATCTGTCAGATGTCAGCAGTGAACAGGGAGCAACACCTAAAAACTCTGCAAGCAGTTAACTGCTCGGAGTAGCAATAAATGTTGCTGGATAATTTTTTTCCTGTCCTAAAGTCTCTGCACACACTTCAAAAAAAAAAAAAATCTTGTTCATGTGTGAGAAGCTTGAGGGTTTAACACCTGGATGGAATGTTTCTGGGAGGAAAAATAATCCTCAAGATAAAATGTTCTGAAATTACTGTGTGTTTGGTGGTGTGTGCTTTGGATATCATAGCACAGGCAGGCACAGAAAACGAATTAATGCTTTGGCAATCACGTTGGAAAAGCTACAGATACATAAAGGTTATTACATATAAGAAATTTTTATGAGCCCACTCAAGTATCTGTTTGGCTGAATGTGCAATATCAGGTAAAGCAATGCTCCTTGGCCTGATCTTTGAACAAAGAAGGACCACACAGTCCATTCATAGCCTCTACCAGAGTAACTGGGCTAGTCATGAAATACTTTTGTGTTGACTAGAGAGAAAGAAATCCTAGGCCATTATGACACCAAATTTGGTTGTCTCTGCTCCAACCAAAGTATAAAGTCATACTAAGTCCACTCCTGAATAGTTTATTTCTTGTGTTTGAGTGACCTGGTGGTCTGCTCTCCTTGTGTTAGGAGAATGCTGAGAAGCTTGCATTTCACCTGAGCTTATTTTGAGGTTATGTACAGGTTACATTCTGAAAGAGTCTGAACCACATTCTCTCTATTGTTTTTGTCCTTTTTTCAGTTTCCCAGTCTACTAAAAGCTATGATCATGACCACATCATGCCAGTTTTCCATGCTGAGGGAGCTGCAAATTGTGTATTTTGAGAAAGGTGTTGTAGTCCATTTCGTTCTGTCTGGGTCAGAAACACAATTTCCAAGAAAAGGCACCTGTTAATTTCAGTGAATAACAATACTGAGGGCAACTGAGATTAAGGAAATCACTGATGTTGAAATTCAGGTAGAGTTATCTGTCTAAAGTGTCCATTTACAGTTGTAAATAGATTGAGATCTAGAATATCTGAGGGAATATCAGACTTTTTTCACAGTGTTTCTTGAGTGTGAACCCTGTTCCTCTTTGGCATGCTATCTGGCAGGTTTCCATTGAATTTCCAGCTGTATTACTAGGAGAGGCCTGTTGCTAAAAATCTTGCCCCCAGTATGGGTTAGGTAAGCTTCCACAAACACCAGAGCAATTTTGTATGGGGCTAGGTTTTAATAAAACCTTTTGCTGATGAGGTTTGACTTTATTCTCTGTTCCTGGAAGACCCCAATAGCAGTACTGTTCTGTGTGAAGAGAATTGCCTTCAACAGCTGATGCAGAAGGGTTTTTTTTTAATTAACTATTGAAACTACACACAGTTGCATATTTCTACTAATGGCAAGTGTTGTGATGTCAGCACCAACACCTTTTGTACTGCATTGTTCTCATGTGTACTGAAAGTACGTTTTGCTGGACCAATCATCTTCACAGCAGGTATTATTATCATGTGCTCTTAGCCTTCCCAGTCTGATTTGTTTGGAGATTCCCCTTATTGCTGCTAAGGTATCTGTTACTATCTTATTACCACTTAAAGACTGATATTAAATATTTCAGGAAGATAACCATCTGCCCTGCTCAAGCAGGCAAAACCTCATTGCCCAAAAACACAGGCTAACGTTTGATCTGTTTCTCCTAAACTAATACAAAAAGGAGATGATCTATGGTGTATTTGAATACACAGTTTTCATTTGTCTTCTCTGCAAACAAGCTCAGTAATATGTTGTCTTATAAGCCGTTAGAAAAAAAAAATGTAGGAAGTGATATTATGGAAGACACAGACTTTAAACATTACTGTGAAGTTTGATACAAAAAATAATTGACAGAAGTCTGTTGATATGTTATTTAAAAATGTCTTGCAGATTAATTTCCTTGAGCTGAGAAGCTTCAAATTAATATATTAGCAATTCTGTTTTCACACATCTCTTCAAGTATGCTCAGATGATGCCCAATTGTTGTTAAACAACATAAAAATTTGATACATAGTCAGTCCCATTGCACAAAGCAGCACAGCCAATTTCTCCTGCAAACTCAGCATGGGGGAATGGAATAACACAAGCAAAGTAATGAGTTTTAAACTAATTATGAGGTGACAGCAGTATAATTGAACATTAGCTAATGAGTGGAAAACTAAGGTTCATGGAGTGCTTTTGTCAGCCCAAGAAATTACTTTTCTTGGACTTTAATTATTACTCCTCAAATTTATGGATTTAGAGACCTCTGCTGACTGTTGAATGGTCGAGAAAAACATTTCTATGCATAGCAATGATTAACAATTGACATGCAGTCATTTTGTACAATTTTAAATCTCCTGTAGACTCAGAATAATACAGAGCTGTGATTATTTTGGGTGTTCAGAGCATTTCCACTTGTTCTCATGGTGTCTATATTTTTATAAGATGCAGACTTGGGAAAACTGTTTCCTCACTGTTCATGCAGAATCATCCTTAACCTCTGCAGGATCTTACCTTGAGAGGTGCTCTGCATGCCATTGTGTTTCCTATGGTCCTGATGTGTCCAGAGCCCATGACTTAGCCCTGCACACTTTTGCTCTGCTCAGCCTGCACCTGCAGCTTCCCATTGGGTCACTGCAGCTTGAAGTTCTGCTGCCTTGCCAGGATCATTCCTCAGATCTGTTGTGGAGTTGCCAGATTACTGTAAAATAAGGCCCACTTTGATTTCTTTCAGCTGCACTAATGAACTTTTATGCTGGTGTTCAGAATGTAAGATGAGATAAAACATTTCTAAAATGCAGTTCAAGTGCTAGCATTATAGCTAACAAACATAGGTATAAAGCAATAAAACAAAAATTGTGACTCCAGGCTTGATCTAAGAGTGGAATCTTTGTTTCTTGTAATGTCTGTACTGCCTGAATGCCTACATCTTTAGCTGTAGATATATCATTGACCTGTCATGACCCTTTCTACTTGAAGTTGTCACGATCCTTTGTACTTGAAGTTTAAGCTTGAAGCTGTTGTACAAGCACCATAATGGAAGAAATTGCTGTGCTTTGATTCATTATTAAAATGTGACATGAAGGTACCCAGGCAGATTTCTGGGGAGCCTGTAGGCAGGGAGATGACTTGACCTACCATAACACAAACCTTCATGGCACAAACCCCCATGGCACACCTGTACGTGATGGATGCCCCAATGAAGAGTCTTTAGCAAGAAGGTATCAGGAAATGGACATCTCAGGAGGCATGAGCATGGGCAAGCCCTGTGGCTCATTGCCTCTGCTGCTGCTACAGCTGCACACTAGCAGCAGGAACAGAGGAGGATTGGGAACACAGGCAGAGAGGGCTGACAGCAGGCAGAAGCACCCAGCAAAGAGGAGAAGCAGCAGCAGAGGTTGGAGGAACTGTGGCAAACAAGTTGTGTGCCTGTGGGAGGGCAGTTCATTAACTAATTTAGCAGCTTGATATTACCCAGGGTTTTCTCTCTCTCCAAAATGACTTTGAGCCTGTTTTATATTAAAAACACCCCAACAAACAGAGCTTGCTGTACTTCTTCCGCTCTCTCTAAAAATGCCAAAGCTCTTTTAATTAAAATGTTGAAAAGATTTTAATTAAATTATTCATAAATAACTAGTGTATTTCTGGATTTTCTTATGTGTGCTACCAGACACAGATTTCTAGTGTCCTGGTTAACTGCATTGTGTTACACTATCCAAAATTATCTATAAGAAAGCACGACTTAATAATACATAATTTTTAATTTGTTTTTTATAAGTGTTAACAATAACATTTTGTTAGAAGGTCCATGTGGTGGTAGTTTTGGGAAAGGGTATTTTCTTATTAAAAGTCTTGAGGAATTTAAAAATACACCCAGCATACTTCCTTGCTTGCTCCTCAAATAACATCTCATTGAGCTGCACATATATAAAGGCCACCAGTGGAAATCATACTTGGTTGTTGGGGTTACAAATATGTGTCATGGACAATTTATTGTCTGGAGAGCTTCTCCCATTTCTACTTTACACATTTACCATGCCATTAGGCATTTCCATTTTACTGCAGGTTTTGGTAATGTCAGAGAAAACTGTATCAGTTATAGCTCTCTGACATGTGGGGGTACTTGAGAAAGAACCCAGTGGATTCGGGTTTTAGTCCTGTACAAGTATTTTTACAGCTGCTTTCTACATGTGCATGTGTTCCCATGCCTATTCATAAGAGGCCAGTGCTTACATTTGTTAAGCACAGAAAACATTCCTCTACCAGCCTGTCCAATCATTTCATTGGAAAGACAGAAGCAATGAGTGATACAGGCAGGGGCAGGGCTCAGGCATGACTCCCAGCCCTTGATCTTCCCCATGACACCCCATTTGTAATCAACAAGACGATGCATAGCCTTCCAGGAAATCGGTTCTTCTACAGAAAATAACACTTTGTGATAATTATTTAAATGCTTTGCTTTGTTTTGTTTTGTTTCTGTAGGCATTTTATCTGTTGCAGTGCTGATTATTTAGCTTTGGCAAGATTTTATTGACTAAAAGTTTTAAGCGAATGTGTTCACAGCTACGTCTGCATGCTAGAGCAACTGCTTTGAAAATGTTTCCCTAAAGCCATCTGAGTTTAGGTCTCTATTACCAAGCAGTGCAGTTCCTCTTGTTCAGTGGCTTATATAATCCTAGAAGGCATCTGGAGTGTGTTTATGTTAAGTCAGCTATGAATGCAGATGTACAGAAAAGATATTATTTACAAAGAGCTGAGTACACTATTTGCATCAGCCTCATTTAGCTATTCTTGGGTGTGAAATATGAATGTCCTTAATAATGGAAATAATACCCAGTGAGATTTGTGCTCAACAAATAAGTATTAAATATGTTGTTGGTTTCTTTTTTTTCTTTTAATTTTTTTTTCCCCCTTTTAGATCCATTTCAATTCTTCACCAAAAGTGAACCTGCAAAGGAACAGACAGCGCAACCAGCTTTAGCCCGGAAACCCACTGTGATCCGAATCCCAGCTAAACCTGGGAAGTGTAAGTTCTTCTCCCAAAATGAGAAGTCTTTGTCAGAAAATAATTTTTTGCTGGGACTTGCTGTTTACTAGCTATGTTACTTGCCAAAGGAATCTCATGGTACGGTCTGACAAGACAGCGTAGCCAGCCTAAGGTGGGATGGAGAAATAACTTGTAGTCATGTTCTTTTCTCTTCCCTGCCTCGTAGTTGTATCATCTGGCTCCCTCCCCTGCCCTAAGTTTGTTGTCCCTCAAGCATTATGGGGCTAGTGCTTATCAGAGGTGAAATGGTGTAAGGCAGAGGATCTAAAGGCTGTCAGGCAAAGTGCTAGAAGAGATGCTTTCAGAAGAAGCAAGCTTGTTTCATCGGCTAAACCATATCACTGAGCTGTACCTCTGGTCAGACTGACTTCTGTTCTGACATCAGATGAGAATATTTTAATGCTGCTCCTGAGCTTCCTGGGAACAGGGCCCACATTGTCAAAGGACCAGTATTAAAACATTGCTTCAAACACAGCTTAGTTGGGATGTAAACTTAGTCTTACAGCTTACATCAAAAGGTTCCCTTGATCCTTGCTAGATTTTATACCATGGCCATTTCAGCAGTAGCATTTTCCTAGCAGTTGAGGGAATTATAAAAAGCATGTGAGAACTTTTATGCAAAAACCTGATATGTTCAATTTTGTGTCAAAGTCTTCACAATTGTTTTTTGACAGTGACCATATAATTAAAGCCTCCAATCTCTAATCCTTTACAGCTTTACAAATGACACTGGCAGTATCTGAGAGTGGAAATTTATCAGAGCCACAAGGTTTTGGTGATCTTTGTATGCTCGAGTGTGCATTGGCTCCTCTTTAGCCTCACATTTATTTTCAAAGTTTAGAGAGAAATGTTACAAGATGGCTATTAAAACCCATCTTCTAATGTCATGTTTTACTGTATTGAGTGGGTGTAGAGCCAGCTTCTAGCAACCTACTGTCCAGGTGACTCTTCTAAGATTTTCTCTTATCATTTCTCAAGTTCCTTTCTCCTCACCATCCCCAACCTCCACCCACCCCCACCCCCTGTACTAAAACATCAGGTCTTCTTTTCCTCTGCATTTATGAGAAATGCAATGGAAATTACTAAAAAATGCAGAGAAGACTGAAGGTAAAGCTGTGAGGGGAAGTCTTTCTGTTAATACCTGGTCATAAATAAAAGGCTTTTTTTTTCAGTTGGAAGAATATATTTATCGACCAGTGTAAAAAAACAAAGACATAATTCCACTCCACAAAGCAAATTGTAAATTAAAAAAAAAAAAAAAAAAACAAATAAAAAGGCAAAACAAAATCTGAGCTGGTTTCTGTTTTGAACTTGTAGCTAACTGGTCCCTTGCTGCTCTCTAGTGGTAATTGAACTTTCCACTGGAGACTGCCGGCCCTATAGCACTTGGCTACAATTCTTAGCGGGGACGTGAAGGACTGCTAGATGGGAGGCTGGAAGTTTCATGGAATGCAGAGGAGCAGAATTACATTCTAAGAAAGCAGAGTCGTCTTTTCTCAGATAGAAGCTGCTGCAGAAATGTGAGCTGTTGAAAGATGAGAAAGATAGAGCTGGCTCAAGGTGTAACACGGATATATCAGGATTTACCTTGTAAGAGAGTCACATAATCTCAGTACAAGGGGTCTTTCACCATTGTGGCTATGGAGAGAGATGAGTTCTGTCAGGAAGCAGCACAAAACCAAAGTCCTAATAAAATACACCAAACTACCCCAAAAGACAGAGCTGCATTCTCAAAAATTTGAACTCCAGTAAACTTTTTAGCATTCACATTTTTGTTGAGATGTCGTTAGAAAGGAAGCCTTAAACTTCCACTTTGGTTATTATACTTAGAAATCACTGACAGTAACACCTGCTTTCTAGTTCTAGGGGGAGAATGGTTTCTTCCTTTAATTTTCTTTAACTTTGGTTTTACAAAGAGTAAAGGTGGGGAAATGAGGCCATCTGTATATACATTAAGATTTGAAGTGGTGTGAATAGACAAATCTCTTGGGCTACTTATGTATCAGTAAGGTATGATAAGAGAGGATTTCTTTCAGTGGTAGGCATTATCTTTACATTTCATCCATCATAAAAGCTTAGGGGGTTGAAGAACTTTTCAGTGCTTGGTCACTGTCATTATGGTAACTGTGACCTGCTCCTAAGAATAAAAGATTTATCATTGAACTGATCCATTTTTAAACATCACACTAGTGTTTTAGATCAGAATAATACAGCTGAGGTGTTAAAACCAAAGACTTCTCTCTCCTGTGCATCGCTTCTTTGTTGAGCACATTTTCCATTGAATGAGCAACTGCAATTTTTCATTTGGAGAGGCTCACTTCTCTTTTTTTGTCATGAGTCTATAAATGTCCAGGATGTCTACACATGTTTTTACATAATTCCAAGACTGGCTGGAAGTCAGAAAGCTTAAGTATCTAAAGTTCTTTCTATGAAAATGGCTAAGTTCCTTTATGTAAAGACAAATGATTGGTAAATATACTGGCAAAACCTGTCTAAGTGCTTCCCAGGTTTCAATGGCAGAGACATTCAAAGCAAATCTCATATAATTAGTGGGTTTTTATGTTCTTTATTGAGACTGAGGATGTCATCACTCTTCCCTAATAAGAGCTACACTGTTTTATCTTCCATGGCCTAAATTTGCTTAGCTCCTAAAAGACCACCAGGGAGCTTCCATCTCTGTTTTCTTTCTCTCACCTTGAATTTTGTAGCAGGCAATGGTTTCTTTCCTTGCCTTTACCTTTCCGCAGATTCTTCCATCCAAGTCTCCTGATCTTTCAGCGTTACTTGAAATAACCTTCAGCTGTTTTCCAGCCTGAAGGATATTCCAGGAGCTGACAGCTGGAAAAAGTGAGCTGGTTTAGAAATGTGTCTGAGATGGTGATGGTGTTTCAGGGTATCCAGTAATGAATCTGACATTCCCAAGGATAGAAACTCTTCTACTCATCTAATGCTTGTATTAGATGAGTCGAATATTGCAGCTGAAACCCTAGAATAACTTGCCAGTGTCCTGAGAGTAAAGTGAAGATCTGTTATGCAGCATGGGAAGTACTCCTGAAGTCAACTTCAGAGTTGCAATGTTCCCTTTGCACTGGTCCTTAAGTGATCCTGCCAACTGGCTGCTTTGGCTTTGAGGAAGGAATTTGCATTCATACAAAAATATCTCAAATCACGGTGGATTCCCTTACCTATTGTTGGTTCATGTAAAGAACCTCATAATTAGACTTTCATTTGGGAATTTGTGGGTTTTTTTGCAGCTTTAAATGAAGTCATGCATAGTCCTCCACCCCTCCCTGCTGAAAAGCCCATTGGGAACACCTCTGATATCACAGTGGGAAAATCCAACAGCAGCGACCTAGTGAAAAAAGTGGTAAGTTTTAGAACTGTTTTCCTGTATTCTTTTTTTCTGCTTTGGTTAACAGATCTGTTGTACCTCTCAAGCTTTTGTAAAGTAAGGTGTCTGAAGAACTAAAGGATTAAAAGGACTATTCAAAAATAGAAATTTTCTTTTAATTGTGTTCTCTAATTAGGCAATTTACATTGCTGCCAGTTCTCAAAAGCACCTTGTTGATTTTACTAAACTTTGATCACATCTGTCTTCAATTTTCTGTGTTTAGCAGCTGCACTGACTATTCTACATTTTAGTTTCAAAAGCATTGCAAAGTGGTTCAAAGCACAATGAATTTACATAGTGAAATATTGTCCAAGTTGCTTTCATACATACAGCGCCTCTTGGTGTCTCTGCTAATTTCCAGGCAGAGAAAACTTCTGTAGATGAACAAAGCTTGCTTTCTTCAGCTCTTTCCTTCTAGTTGTTTTCCACTGGCTCTGTCAGAGTGTGATGGTTTGGGAGTTCCCCGCCCCCCCCCACACTTTCAAATGACCCAGACTAGACCTAAGCCGGAGCTGGAAGTTAAGAGATGAAGCTATATTTACAGCTTAGCACAATATACAAGCAAATATATACAGTATATACAGGAATATTTACAGAAATATACAAGGTAAAGGTAATACAGACACACAACACTCCTCCCAGAATGCAGAGACCCCAGGAGGGGCTCCCAACCACCCTTCCACCTTCTCCCCACCCCCACACCTTACCCCAAGGTTTGGCTTACACACAAGGAGGATCGGCTGGGGGGGTTAGAAAAGTGGTTAGTGAAGTTATTCAACAGAGAGGAGAAGCCAGAGCTGCTAGAGAGCCCAAGACCCAAGAAGCTGCTTGCCCCGTGAAGCTGATAGCCCAAGACCCAAGTGCCTCATGACCCAGACTGCCTGCTCCAGAGACTCTCTTATCTTTTTATAAACATTCTCAGCAAGCCTATGAGTGAAGCAGACATCACCATTGTTTTCCTTCACAGCCTATAGTACAATTTTCTCTATTGAAAATATTCCAATTAGCTCAAACCAGCACACAGAGTCTGAGTAGAACCATTTATTTTATAAAGTGAGGTTCTGCTCCTCACTCCTAGGCACATATTAATGATATTGTAGGTGTAACATCCTATATGCCCTTTGACACAGATTTACAGAGGAGAAATAAACTAAACTAGAAAATAACAGTAGAATTCCAAGTATTGAGTGCTATGATGGCACAAATGGTAGAGCATTTTGTGGAAACCACAGGCAGCAAAAAGATCAGATGAAATAAAATCAGAAGCCCTCACTTAGATGGACAGCTGCCAACAAATATCTTTGTGCCTACCTCTAGTAGGATAAAGGGGATTTTTAATGTCATGACTGAAGAGACTGTTCATAGAGGTCCCATCTTTTCTGGGTAATGTTGAAAAAACTATTTTCAGTGCCAGATGTTAAATGACATTTTAAACAATGCAACCCCAAAACCTTTACAGTGCCATCCAGGTTATTTTGACAGGCATGTATAAGCTTCAGAGGATTCTTCTCTGTTTTGTGGGTTTGGGTTGGTTTTTTTTGGGGGGGGGGTGGGTGTTTGGTGGTGGTTGGTTTTCAGTTGTTTTTTTTTTCTTTCCTAAAAAAAAGATTGCATCAGATCCAGTGAAATATTTAAATCTTGGTTTTGGAAAGGTAAGAACTCCTGTTCTTCTAAAACTGATATTGTTCATCAGTGGAAGTGACTAGCCAACAACAGTAAAAGTTCTTGACCATAAGCAGCAGTTGGCACTTCTTTTTCTCATGGAAGAAATTTTTTTTGTGTGAGGATAACATCCCCACCTGAAAGTGGCAGATGGTTTTCTTTCTAATCAGAATCATTTAATCAGGAACATTCATTTGGGAGCTTAATCAAGGGTCAAAATTTTGACACAAAATACGTTTAGGTATTTTCTGGGTGGGGGAAACAAAACACAAAACAAAACCCAAACACAGAAATTGCTTACATGTTTCAAGTATGTGTATCCCTAATTAAGTAAACCAGTAGGTTCAGACCCATTTAAAATTACTGGTTCAAAAACACAGGTTCAGCACTCTGATTTACCACACTGTTCCACAAGCAGCTGTGCTGGCAGGACCTTCTGGCACTGGCAGGAAAACGAACAGCAGGAGACAGAAAGGATGGTAACTTGTTACTTCATTACTGTGGTCCAAGCCCTTCAGACATGGCACATATTTCCCTCTGCAGACTCTACTAGGGGTATTAATATCTGGCAGGGTCAAGATGGGCAGCTGAGAGAAGTGATTCCTTAATCTGCCAAAACAAGTTTCATGAGGGTTTTTCTGTTAGATCTTTAGGAAACATACTTGCATCCCTTCTTAACTGAGGGATAATGTTATTTGCAAGAGACGCTGTCCTCTGTGAGTTGCATCAATGTCATGTTTCCTGCTTTAAGCCTGTTCAAAGTCTTCTATCTGTCAAATTTA
This sequence comes from Semnornis frantzii, assembly GCA_013399775.1. NCBI lineage: Eukaryota > Metazoa > Chordata > Aves > Piciformes > Ramphastidae > Semnornis > Semnornis frantzii. Next base: position 19,722 of record VWYK01104470.1, read on the forward strand.
CATAAAAATTGATAATGTAACTGGAGAAATTGGAATCCTATGGGTAGTGAAATTGTACATTTCTGTGACTCTTTTGAATTTGGCTCTTAAGTCTTATCATGTAGAAGAGGGCTGGATCATACCTAATCTACAATTTAATCTGGGATTCAGGTAGTCAGTGGGATTATTTACATCTCCCTCTATGTCCAAGAAGACCCTAAAATGCTAGAATACAACATAATACTTATTACTTTTGTGACAGTTTGGGAGTTTCCCACCCCCCAACACTTGTGAAATGACCCAGACTAGAACTCAGCTGGCTGGAAGTTAAGAGATGAAGCTCTATTTACAGCTTAGCACAATATACAAGCAGATAGATACACTATATACAGGAATATTTACAGAAATATACAAGGTAAAGGTAATA
>VWYK01104480.1:0-18466 GCA_013399775.1 Semnornis frantzii
CATCCTGTGATCCTGTGATTTCCAATGTAAATAATCACAGAATTGTTTCGGTTGGAAAAGACCTTTAAGATCATTAAGTGCAACCATCGACCCAGCATCCCCACAGCCATTAAACCACGTCCTGAAGTGCCATGTCCACAACATATAAAAAATAACGTATACAAAGAAATAAAGCCTGTCTCCAACCTCTCCTGTGGCATCAGACTGCTGCAGCAGCAAGAAATGGCTTAGCTGCTTGTCTGTCTGTGGTGGCCTCAGCTCCACAAGCAGACAGTAAGAAATCTGGTTATTCTGTTCATTAATGAGATTCCGTGCTCTGCGCCCGACACTGCCTAGTGTTCCTTCTGGTGTTTTTGCACAGCAGAAGACAAATCCTTTAGCACTTAAGGAGAACTGGGAAGGGTGTACAGCTACATCCACCCTGCCCAGACTGGCAGCTGTTAGTGGAGAGTGGCTCAGCTTTGCAACGTGTCCTCCTTCGCTTGACCTTGAGCGATGCTTCACTCCGAGTTCATTGCAGGGCATTTCTAAATTGATGCTCAGCTGTCAAAAAGATGTAACAAATGATAGGGAATCTGCTGACGAACTCCACGGCACTGTGAATTTCTTATAACATTAAGGGAGATGCCTTCCCTGCCTGAGATTTGGACAAGTGTGCAGTATAACATGGCTGGGGTTATTTTAGCTCACATGCTCATTTATTTCAATAGTCAGCTGAACGTGAGTGAAAGCTGCACGGATGGGCTGTGAAGACAAGTTGTTGGGGTGCAATGAGCTGGAAAAAGAGGGAGAGGCAAGGAGAGATGGGGGTTAGTAGAGGAACTGATCTGGGGACTTGAAATCCTACAAATCGGACAGTAAAATTTGTAGTGAGAGCAGGCAGCAGAACTCAGAAACACCAATATTACCCACAGAAGGGTGTTGGGCCATCTTATTTAAACTATATTCTTACCCTGAGAGGTTCAAGTAGATGGAGCAGCTCTCCTATGAGGACAGGCTACAAGAGTTGGGGTTCTGCAGCCTGGAGAAGAGAAGGCTTCCAGGAGACCTTATAGTAGCCTTCCAGTATCTGAAGAGGGCCTACAGGAAGGCTGAGGAGGGACTATTGACAAGGTCTTGTAATGAAAGGACAAGGGGCAATGGGTTTGAACTGGCAGAGGGGAGATTTAGACTGGATGTTAGGAGGAAGTTGTTTGCAGTGAGGGTGGTGAGACACTGGCACAGGTTGCCCAGGGAGGTTGTGGCTGCTCCCTCCCTGGAGGTGTTCAAGGCCAGGTTGGACGAGGCCTTGAGTGACCTGTACTAGGGGGAGGTGTCCCTGCCTATGGCAGGGGGTTGGAGCTAGATGATCCTTGAGGTCCCTTCCAACCTTACCATTCTATGATTCTATGATGCTTGGGGTCCCTTCCAACCTGGTCTTCTATGAATCTAGGAAGATTGCCTAAACTGACCCGCATGCCTGTCAAAAGCAGGGAGGGCAGAAAAAAAAAATGACAGCGTATATCCTGTTACTTTCACAATCCCGCTCAGCAGTATTTTCCAGGTGAAATGGAAAACCATTTTACTTCTGTACATCTGCATCTGAAAAGCCATTGTATTTCTTGTATTTTTTTTGTACAAAAGAATTTCTTCCAGAAAGAAGAAAGAATGTGCCCTTTTCCACATGCCCCAGGGATGTGCACCTCTGCATAACCAGCAAAAGAAACAAGGTGCCTGTGCATCTCTCATTTAGGTGATGCTGTCACATTCTCCTCTCTCATTTTTGGCCACGCTCCCTTACTTTCCTTCTGCTTAACAGAAGGTACCTCTTGTCCTCCCTTTCAGCCACAAAATGTTCACAGGGAAGGGATCTCCCCTATCAACCCCTCTGCACATTCGTATCCTCAGGTTTTTACCTAAAAGCACGGAGAAAACATTAATAAACCCCTTGTCTGCTGCAGTTGGGTGTTTCAGTAAGTTTTTTGTATTCAGGCTGGTTTAGCAAACTAAGCCAGCACCCCTGAGCTGCAAGCAAAGCTGTGCTCCAAATTCAAAGGGGTTCTCGTGCCAAACGCCAGGCGACCACGCTCGAGGCTCTCTCTTCCTGAAGTAACTTCATGCTTTGAAGCTGAACAGCAGAACGAGGCCAGAGATCAGACCAAAACATCCAGAACATCAAGGGAAACCAAAGAAGTGGTTAAATGTGAACATCAAGAAAAAAAGGACAAAAAGGGGGAAAAAAAAAAAAAAAAAAGGACATTGGGAAAAAAATGTTCGTTATAACCCTTCATGGCTGCTTTATCTACACTGCTGCTGGGGCAAGCTCTTTGGAAACATGATGCTCTGAAAGTATAAAAGCAGACAGGATTTGGAGGGAAAAGTAATATCTTTTATTAGATAATCTGATAGAGTGAGGAAAAAGAGTCAAGCCTTGGGCACACAAAACCTCCTGGAAAACCTCCTGGCTGACTTTTTCAATTACGTTGATATTAACTCTACCTGCAAATCCTGCTTTGCTCTGGCTACTTCCAGCCACCAGGAATGCCTCCTCCATAGATGTTCCCTCTACATTTGAAGGTTTTTCCTCTCCCCCTTCCACCCCATTCCTTCTGCTGTTTGCAGGAGGATTTTCTGCTGCCAAACTAATGAGGTAAAGAAGGCTCCAGGGAGCCTCCAAGTACCTGAAAGGGGCCCACCAGAAAGCAACAAAGGGATTTTCTACAGGGGCTTGTAGTGATAGGATGAGAGGGAATGGATTTAGGCTTGAGGAGAGCAGATTTAGACTGGATATTAGGAAGAAATTCTTTACAGTAAGGGTGGTGAGACACTGGAACAGGTTGCCCAGGAAGGTCCTGGATGGCTCCTCCCTGGAGGTGTCCAAGGGTTGGATGAGGCTGCATTTTCTAATGGAAGGTGTCCCTGCCCATGGTGGAGGTTGTGTGTGTGTTGGAACTAGATGATCTTCAAGGTCCCTTCCAACCCAAACCGTTCTATGAATCTACAAATAATTACTGCATTTATCAGGCATTGCTTTGTCTTATTTATACCTTTTCATTACTTTCTGGCTGGTTTGCCCAAAATGATGCAGCAAAACTGAGACCCTCACTTACAATTCCTGGCCTTTGCTTTAACCACCTGGGAATATCTTCTACGTTCTAGGCCAAAAAAGGTGAGAAAATTATGCTGGCAATAGTGATGGAGAACTGCATAATATCCTTATATATTAGATGGTCTAAATCCAGGTCTTACAGGCAGTTTCACAAGTAAGTCTTTAATTTTACTACCGGGGATCTATCACAGCCCCAGTAGTTTTTATATAGAGGAAAGAGATTAGGAGACACTTTTCTCCTCACATAGAGGGATTACTTTGCTCTCTTCTTGATGGTCTCAAAACCGTAAAGAGCCAATGATAAGTTTGCCAAACTCCTTTCAGGAATTATCTAATCTTTAATTATTTTTAAAAACCAGGCAAAGTACCACAGACTGAATGAAAACATTTTTCTTCAGTTGAACTAACTGAAGATTAAATACTGGGGATAGCTGCGAAAAAAAAAATCACTTCGCTCCAAAACCAAAGCACTGAAATATGAATTTTTCTTCATTTACTCCATAGCTGAAACATGACCACAAAAATTTATGTATTGTTTCAGTCAAATAAAGAAATCCCAAACACAATGATCAAAACACATGAAGTATTTCACCCATGAAGGCATTTTTTTCCCAGTAATGTGCCAAAGAGTGATGCTAAGCTGTGGGCAAAATGATCCTAGAAGGATGGAAGAATTCTGCAGCAAGACAGCAGAGCCCCGAAGACTGAAAAATCTTGTTTTCTGTGTCTAAAAGGTACAGGAGGATATGTCTTCTGTAATGTTTGTTAAAAAAAAACAAAAAAGCAACCCTCCACTCTTTGCCTTTACATCTGCTGAGAAAACACTCCTCGTCCTGGTAGTCTCTTTGTGAGCCGTGCAAATGGTGCTTTGCAGAGCTAGAGGCAGAGATGTACAGCAGGGACTATTTTTAGATCGCAAACTCTCATGGATTTTAAAAGGGCTTTTGCATATGGAAAGTCAAAAAAAAGAAATGCAAAGTATTTCAGGAAAAAGGATAAAATGATTCATAGACGGTTATAGAGCAGAAGGGAGGGGTTGCTGCTTTTATCTTCTGTTGACATGGTTGCTAGTGGGAGGCTCGGCACCCGCAGGGTGGCCATGGTGCATACCTGCCCTGCCAGTCTCCCCTCCCAGCAACTCCAACCCACTGATCTGATGGATGAGAGGGAAAACCACTACACCAAAACCTCTGCTCTTTCAGCATCTTGATAGGACAGTATGGCAGCCTCTATACTCATCTAGGTGCCTTCATGTTTGCTTTTCCTCGGCACTCACCACTTTGTCTTGCCTGTTGGGGATGGCCAGCATGAGGCATAAAAAAAGAGCTAGGAAGAGTTTGTGCTCTGAGGTAACTCTGGCGTGACAGATCATAGAATCATAGAATGGTTAGGTTGGAAGAGACCTCAAGGATCATCTAGTTCCAACTCCCTGCCATAGGCAGGGACACCTCCCACTAGCACAGGTCACTCAAGGCCTCCTCCAACCTGGCCTTGAACGCCTCCAGGGAGGGGTCAGCCACAACCTCCCTGGGCAACCTGTGCCAGTGCCTCACCACCCTTACCGTAAAGAACTTCCTCCTAACATCCAGTCTAAATCTCCCCTCTGCCAGTTTAAACCCACTGCCCCCTGTCCAGTCATTGCAAGACCTCGTAAATAGTCCCTCCCCAGCCTTCCTGTAAGCTCCCTTCAGGTACTGGAAGGCTACTATAAGGTCTCTTTGAATGTCACCCAGACAGCAGCCAAAGCATTTGATAATGATTTTATATAGGCTGATGAAGTCATGTGTCCTTGTACATCACTCTTATGTTTGTCTCTTTCCTTTGATACACCATTAACAAGGTATTTCTTTACTCCCGTGGGGTGAAAAATGACTATATTTATGTTAGCTCTCTTATAAAGGCAGATGAAGGTAAATATGATGATGACCCAGGAAAATCATGGCTGCTTAGCCTGCCATTGATCCAAGCTTAATACAGGAAATCATGACAGGATTCAATTGACTAAGAACTAAAGCACAGAATCACTGAATGGTTTGGGTTGGAAGGGACCTCAAAGATCATCTGGTTCCAATGATGGGCAGGGACACTGTCCACTAGATCAAGCTGCTCAAGGCCTCATCCAACCTGGCCTTGAACAGTTCCAAGGAGGGGGCCATCCACAACTTTTCTGGGCAACCTGTTCCAGTGTTTCATGATCCTCACTGTAAAGCATTTCTTCCAAATATCTAATCTAACATCTGCCCTCTTCCAGCTTAAAGCCATTCCCACTTATTCTATCACTACAAGCCCTTGTAAAAAATTCCTTCCCAGCTTTCTTTTAGACTCTCTCCAGGTACTAGAAGATTGCTGTAAGGTCTCCCTGCAGCCTTCTTTTCTCCAGGCTGAACAAGCCCAACTCTCTTGGGATGTCACCATAGGGCAGGCTCTGTAGCCCTCATTACTCAATGAGATAATAGGTTTGTTTGAAAAAAGCTGGGTTGACCAGATGCAATATGTCTGGACTCCTGAAGGGCATTTAACTTACTAGCATGAGTTACCTGATTGCAAAAGCAGCAACGCACAGCATTAGTAGATTACTGCCTACAGGGATTAAGAACTTGCTCCTGGTATCTGTCACTGGGGGAATAATAGAACTGTTTGGGTTGGAAGAGACCTCCAAAGGTCATCTAGTTCAAATCCTGTGCACTGAGCAGGGACATCCTCTACTAGATTAAGTTGCTCAGAGCCTTGTCAAGCCTGACCTTGACTATCTCCAGGGATGGGGCCTAAACTACCCTGAACTGACGTGTCTCTAGCAGAGCTTGTCAAGGACTGACAGCATCCTCAATACCGTTCAACAATTCAAACCATAGCCACAAAATTAATTTAAAAATGATAAAACAATAAAATCTGGAGGCTACAGAAGCTGGTGAAGCAGGAAAGAGTAGGAAAATAGGGCAAGCAAAGCAATCTGGATCACTTAGCACATGAACAGAGCCAAATGTACGTCTAGGAAGGAACGCGCACAGAATGAGAAGCTCAGCAGCATGACCAACGGCCAAGTGACCAGGGTATGAACAAAGAGACTATTCACCTTCACTCAGGCAGATGGGAACACATTGCATGTGCTTCCAGTGCCCAAATGGTGAAGAAATGAGCAGAGCAGAGCAAAGGACTGCAAAGGAGGATTGGACTCATTCGGGGAGTTTTAAACAGCTCTGTTAACTTACTTTATGGAAGATGCTTTCCATCTGTAAGCACCTTCCTCTGGAAAAGGGCATCCAGTCCTACACAACATAGCACTTAATAGACCAAAGCACTGAGGTCAAAGGCTAGAAACTGATTTCAGATCATCAGGTAGGAAATCCAGCACACGATCAGGAATGTAATTAACCACTGGAGTCAAGTCTCGGAGTAAGCAGTAGAGCCGCTGCTCACTAGAGTCTCCAGCTCTGGACTGGAGGCCTTCTGAGTTATTATTTGAGATAAACCTAAGTTATGCTTTAGTCAAAGTCAAAAAGATCATGAGGTTCAATATAGGTGATTGAATGAAAGACATAGGTCAGATTATGGCCCCTAACGATCATTTTTGGTTTTAATAGAGCCAAAGCTAAGGTTCAACAGCAGTAATGTTCATATTGCTCCTGTAGCCACACGGTGTTTCCACATGATCTATGAACCACTGCTGAATCCAGTGAGAGTGCACAAGTTGTGCTGAATAAAAGACATAGGTCACATTATGGTCCCTAACGATCATCTGTGGTCTTACACAGCCAAAGCTAAGACTCAACAGCAGTTAAGTTCATATCGCTCCTGTAGCCACCTGGTGTTTCCACATGGCCTGTGAACCACTGCTGAATCCAGTGAGAGTGCACAAGTTGCATTGACTCCAGATCTTAGGGAGAGGTTGGGGAAGTATTCTAAATTTGGGTTTTTCTCTGCAGTAGATGATACTGCTTAAGGAATTTGCTAGCAACCTTAGGGACCAATGCACAACAGAAACACACAGTGCAGTACAAATAATTAACAGCACATCACTGATAGCTGGGAGAAGAATTATGGAGGTTGCTGCTTGCTTTTTTGCTCAGATTTTGCAGCTACACCTGCATACTGGGGCAGTAGCTGGTTACTGCCTCCCTCCTTTGTGCATAGTTACCAGCTTTGAAGTCTTTTCTCCCTTGTAGCCTTTTTCTGTTCTTTTCTGTCATGTAGGGATTAGTTCAATTAAATTTGCATAGATCTACCCTAAGCACCTCAAACTTTAGCTAGCACAGGTGCAGCTCCCTAGAGTTTAGATTTCCTCTGCTAAATTCCATTTTGCTTTAGGTATTATTAGTTGAGGTTTATTTTTGCCTTGCTTAAAGTTCAGAGGACAGAGGGCCAAGATACCTTGTTCTTACCCAATACCACTCTTCAAATATCTCAGTGCACCTTAAGAGTGAGAAGGCCTTAGTTTAAAAGAGGCAGGAGAAGTTTTTCACAGAGGGGGTGCCTATTAGGTGAGGTTTTGCTGTCTGCTTACTCTCTCCCAGTAGCTGCTAGGTACTGCTGAACTGGAGAAGTTGTGATCAAGCTTTTAATTCAAGTTTTAGATGAAGATGAATGGGAGGAGATCTATTTATGCTTCTCTCTGAGCTAAAAGCAACTTAACGGATACCGTTTGAGGTAAAACTTAAATCTTTTTCAGTTAAAAGTATGGATGTAACTTGAAATACTTAAAGTAGCCAAAAAGGGAGTCCCAAAAGGGAGTAAGGTTTATAGGCTGCAATGTCACTTTAAGAGCAAGACACATAATTAGGTCTAAAAGCACATATTTGAAATTACCATCATTAGGTCTAAAAGCACACATTTGAAATTACCATCACAAACCACTCCATATTTGGAATTTAAGATTACAACTACATCCCATATACAGCTCACTAGCTCAGCAGGTAATTTTCCAGCAGGCACAGCCCTAAGAATTCTGGCTGAAGACAAATTCCAGTGCTTGATTATTGATGATCAACAACTTAACTCAAACTATAACCCAAATTATTTTTATCACTGACTGACAATATTATATGGTAGGGGATTATTTACCTGGAATGCTCTCCAACTTTCTACGAAGTTCCTCATTTTCTTGTTGCAATGAAATTACCTCCTGCTCTAGCTCTTGACACCGAGGGCAGTAACCTTCTTCCTCTTCTTCCTCTTCCTCCTCTGGAAGTGTAGAAGACGATGGGTGACCATGAGATTCAGATGTTGCTGGAGATGTCCATCCACCTAAAGTGTGTACTGGAGAGGTTGAAAGTGGATCCACATCTGCCAAATGGCTAAAATCATTTACTGATGAGGTGTTCTGAGAAGGGAAGCTCCCAGAAAGCAAATAGTTCTGAAGGGAATCAGTAAAAACTCTCAGAAAGGCTGAGGTTTGCTGTTTCTTTTGCATATACTGCATCTCTATGTCTAAAATGTCTGACGTCTGACTATGAACCATTTTCCCAAGCTGACATTGCTCTTGTCTTTCACTATAATTTGGGTTTTCCTGCTTTATACAAGAAATCATGGACTGAGAGTGATTGTTGTCCAGTAGTTTTCCACCACAATTTAAGAGACTTAGAACCCGGCTGCATTGTTGGGCAAAGGCATCCAGAATCATTCGACTCTCTGCAACAAAAAGAGAGATGAATCACAGAAACCTAAATGCAAAAAGGTTATGGCAGGCAGTAGCAGCTAGAAGAACGTACACAGCCGTTTACAGTCGCATGCATTTCATTTCTGAACACATTAAAATGATGGCTTCTGCTTTAATACTTCTGCAACACCGTGATTTAAAACAATCCCCACTTTGCTTCTATTTTGAGAGTGCCCTCATGCCCTTGCTGTTAATCAGAAATGCATTGTGATGATAGTCACTGCTTAGTGCCATCTTCTAACACAGGGATTAAGACTGGAAAACAGGAAAGAAAACACAATTTCCATCCAATTTGCTACAAATAAAAGTTCAAGTAAGTACTTCTCTGGAAGCCCACTTCAAGCTGCCACTGGGCACTGCCTGGACATATTTACAGGACTTTGCACTACACCTTCGTCTGGTGTCCTGCTCCTCTCCAGCAAGACTTGGAAGGACATGGAACTGTTGGAGCGGGTCCAGAGGAGGGCCACAAAGATGACCAGAGCACTGGAGCAGCTCTCCTATGAGGACAGGCTGAGAGAGTTGGGGCTCTGCAGCCTGGAGAAGGCTTCCAGGAGACCTTAGAGTAGCCTTCCAGTATCTGAAGGGGGCCTACAGGAAGGCTGGGGAGGGACTATTTACAAAGTCTTGCAATGACAGGACAAGGGGCAATGGGTTTAAACTGGCAGAGGGGAGAATGAAAGTGGATGTTAGGAAGAAGTTCCTTGCAGTGAGGGTGGTGAGACACTGGCACAGGTTGCCCAGGGAGGTTGTGGCTGACCCCTCCCTGGAGGCGTTCAAGGCCAGGTTGGAGGAGGCCTTGAGTGACCTGTTCTAGTGGGAGGTGTCCCTGCCTATGGCAGGGGGTTGGAACCAGATGATCCTTAAGGTCTCTTCCAACCTTACCATTCTATGATTCTATGGCTTTCAAGTTTGTTTTTTTCTCACTTTCATCTTTGCTGCACTCACTTGATATTGGATCTAGGACACTTCCCATGACCCACCCCCAATTCTATGGATTTTGCTTCTGCTTAAGTTCCACATGTGTCCAAGAATAACTCAAAAGCTCTTCTTACACCAAGGAAAGGCATCCGAAGCACAAAATGAAGCTCCTCTTGTCAGAGGAGAGATTTTTCTCTGTCCTGCTGACCTATCGATTTTTGAACCAGCCAGTACCATGCAGTGCAGAACAGTGCAGAGTACTTTAAACTCCTCTGGACATGATGAGAGTATTCTACATGGGGCTGCCCAGCAGCTTCTGGAGTCAGTATCTTGGCACTGTACCGAGTTGGCCTTGCCCAGAAGCAACAGCAGCTACAATCAAAACCTACACAGTAGAATCACAGAACCACAGCATAGCAGAGGTTGGAAGGAACCTCTGAAGATCATTTAATCAAACCTCCCCGCCAAAGCAGGACAGGTCATATAGGAACACATTCAGATGGGTCTTGAAAAGTCTCCAGAGAAGGAGACTCCACCTCTCTGGGTAGTCTGTTCCTCAAGTTGATATGGATTTTCCCGTGTGCTAGATTGTAACCATTGCACCTTGTCCTATTGCAGGTCACCGCTGGAGAGACTGGCACCTCCTTCTTGATACCTACCCTTGAGATATTTATAAACATTAATAAGATTTCCTCTCAGACTAAACAACCCCAGGTCCTTCAGCCTTTCCTCACTGGACAGAGGTTCCAGTTCCTTCATCATTCTTCTAGCATCCACTGGATGCTCTTTAGTATGTCTCTGTCCCTCTTTAACCGGGGAGCCTGGAACTGAACACAATGCTCCAGATGTGGTCTCACTAGGGCACAGTAGAGGGGGAGAACCTCTCTTGACTCTTCTCTTGACTCTTGACTCACGCTCTTCTTAATGCACCCCAGTATCCCATTTGCATTCTTGGCCTCAAGGGCACATTGTATTAGGACAGTTAATCTTTCTAGTGTCTCAAGCTACTGCAACAGCTCCTGGATCCAGATAGAAAATAACCAAGACATTTATGGTATAATTTGTTAGGTTTACCGACAAAAATAATGCCTTTATAATTTTTCTTAGCTTATTCACAACTGAGTTCTCCTCTGGGTGTCTAAAAAGATGTAACAAGCATTTTTCACGAGACTTAAAAAAAAAAAAAAAAAAAGAGGTTGGTAGGTTTAAGTGCTGCCAATTTTGGAGAGCTCTTCTCAGGCAGGCTTGACTTTCAGAAAGTGACAAATGCTTTTACTTTTGAAAAGGCAACCTGCTACAGATGCATGAGACTAAGCACCCCAGACCTTCATTTATCTCAACTTCATCACTAGAGATGCAAACATAGCCTGACAATGCTGATAACACTTGAAGAACAGAAACATTCAGAGTTCAGGCCTTCGAGAGGTGGCACTCCTCATGATACTTCTCCACAACCCAGAAGATGCAGCTTCTGGTGGAAAAATCTACCTTACACTGAGGTTAGTACAGGTGAATATTTGAAAAAACACTACCTTGCATTTTTACCATCCTCCGGATCTCTGCAAAGAGGGCAAGGTTGAAGCAGCGTACAAACGCTTTCAGTCGTGAATGCAGCCTGAGGAGCCTTCCCTGGCACGAAACTGTCACCTCCCAAGAACAGGGATGTCAGGAGGACAGAATAAGCACAGGTGCAGTGCTGGGCTATGAGGTTGCCCAGGGCCAAGCAGAGAGCCCACCAGCATCTGAAGACCACTTAAGGCATTCTCATAATCAGCCTTCTGTGCTAAGGAGTGGTGCCACTCCCTTGTAGATGGCCTCAGGGCTGATTTCTCCGAAATACCTTTGATCCACAATGCTAAGCAGTGCCCCCAAACTCAAAAGGGCACAAAGGCACAGGCACTGCTGCTCCCTTTTTGCAGGTGAGTGCTGATGAGGTGCCAGTTCTGTAGCCTCTGCACCTGCAATCCCTCCTTCCCATTTACTGCATTAACCTAAGGCCGGTTGCCTTTAACCCCTCCTATGCAAGCGCAAAGTAACAGCACAACAGCTGTGGTATAGATCAAAAGAGTGGAACCTTGGTGACATTGCAGCTTTCCACCTGGCACCTCCCCACAAATCAAATCGAGGAACTTCAGCATCACCAACAACCTCAAGTTATGCTTTCTTTGCCCTATTTCTTTACTTTGCAGATTTCCCCTATAAAATTATTAGAGGTTGATATTGATTGGAACTTTGTAACCCTACTATAGAGCAGGTTTTTTTCCCCCCTTCATTTTAATCCTATAATCTAATTTCAGACCTGAAGTCACATTTACTGTTTGTGTTTTATTATGGTGCCTGTTGACAAAACTGTTACCTATTCTTTGCATCTCCTTGTTGCAAGGGTTCATTGAAATATGAGACAACCAAAAAAAGGGATTAATAGAAAAGTCGTTATTCTACTATTATGGTTTCTGCTAAAACATGGCAAAAAGTAACCTGCCATTCCAAATACTGGCTTTTAGGAATGCTACAACACACACAAACATCAGCAGAGATAAAATTAATAGTTTTGGTGTAAACTGGAATTCATTAGGCACATTCATTGTTATAATGGCTTAAAACAGACCTGACATTTTACACAGATATGACAGCATTGATTTACTCTTCGGTCCAGTATCAGATATGCTCCAAAGACAGAAATCCAGCAATTGCTCTTTTTCCTTAACTTCAAACCGTACTCAAAAATCAAAGAATCATAGAATTCTCAGGGCTGGAAGGGACCTCAAGAATCATCCAGTTCCAACTCTCCTGTCATGGGCAGGGACACCTCACACTAGATCAGGTTGCTCAGAGCCACATCCAGCCTGGCCTTAAAAACCTCCAGGGATGAGGCTTCCACCACCTCCCTAGGCAACCTGTTCCAGTGTCTCACCAGCCTCACGGTGAAGAATTTCTTCTTAACATCCAATCTGAATCTACCCACTTCTAGCCTTGCCTTGCTCCCCCCAGTCCTATTACTACCTGACATCCTAAAAAATCCCTCTCCAGCTTTCCTGAAGGCCTTCAGATACTGGAAGGCCACAGTAAGGTCTCCTCAGAGCCTCCTCTTCTCCAGACTGAACTGCTCCAACTCCCTCAGCCTGTCTTCACAGGAAGAAGCAGAAAGTCAGGCCAAGGTAGGGCTATTTTGAAATATTAACACCAAGATTTACGAATTATTTTTTTGGATGGGCACTACTGGGCTGCACCCAGTGAGGGATGCTCTTGGCACACACATTCTGGAAACATCTGGCTCCGTGCTGAAGCAACTTCTACACCTGCAATGGTGTCTGTACCCCTAGTCTATACAACCCTAAGTGAGAATGATAACTACGGTTATTTCTTGTGATGGAGGAAAAAATAGAAACAAATGCTGCCCATTTAGCTTATATTGTAGAAACTGGGATTCCAGCTTCTACAGACTGACTAATTAGAAAGGCAACCACTGTGCAATGGCCCATCACTGTGACAAAAAGTTGATCACTGATCCGTGATCCTTAACTGAATTCATGTATGTATTTCCCAGCTAAGGAGGATTCTACTGGAATGACTTAAACAGTGTAAGCAGTTTATAAATGTATTTTTTGTGATATTCCTTTTCCTTATTACAACGCTCACTGACCATGTAATTCCAGTGCCTCAGATCCTGCAGTCTTTAGTCTTACAGAACTTCCATCACTTTTATCTAGACTTTTGCCTAAAGGTGAACTTGCTGATCAGGCCCATAAAGAGGATTAAATTGCTAAAAGAGTATAGGTATTCCCAACTAGATTATTTGAGAGTGGGAGATACTATCATGTGGCAAAGCAGGTATCAACTCCTGGATACAGCATTCACCTCTACATCTTTACACTTCTTTACAGCGAGGGTGGTGAGACACTGGCACAGGTTGCCCAGGGAGGTTGTGGCTGCTCTCTCCCTGGAGGTGTTCAAGACCAGGTTGGATGTGGCCTTGAGCGACCTGTCCTAATGGGAGGTGTCCCTGCCTATGGCAGGGGGTTGGAACTAGATGATCCCTGAGGTCCCCCCTTCCAACCTAAACCATTCTATGATTCCATCTTCTTGCTGATGCTGAACTGTGGGGCTCCTCAGCTATCTGACTAGACATCAGGAAAAAAATCTTCACAGCAAGAGTGGTCAGGCATTGGAATGTGCTGCCCAGGGAGGTGGTGGAGTCACCAACCACGGATGTGTTCAAAAGTTGTTTGGATGTGGTGCTTGGGGATATGGTTTAGGGTGTGCCTTGTAGAATAGGGTTATTGGTTTGGCTTGGTGATCCTGAGGGGCTTTTCCAACCAGAGTGTTTTTGTGATTCTGTGACTGCCAGACTAAAACCTGGTTTTAGTAAGAGTGAAAGTCAACCTGATCAGTGGCACTGATGCAGCAGAAAAGATGCCTGCAAAGACTTCCAGGTGTAACATCAGCTTTTTCCACACCTGAGCCTCTTTTCAATACTTAGACCTGACAGCTTCATTAACAAGGCATTGTGTTGGGTCTCAATGGCTGTGGATTCAGGTCCTGGCTTTTCCAGTTTCCTTTGTACTCTTGGGGAGCTGGTTTAAAAAGTCATCTTTGTAACTACTGAGTGAGTCTTAATGCTTTGCCTTCTTCTCTGCAGGCAATGTATGTATTCACTTGTATTTAATTTTTGGCAAGATTTAAAAGTCCAGGTTCCTCAGAAATTTCAAAACACTTCCCACTTCACCTTGCAGAGCTTCAGGTCTGCTCACTTGATGGTTTCTATTTCTTGATTTGTTCCATTATTATATTGCTATTAATTTAGATCCTCCAGCAGTAGGTCTGTATCCCCCAAATGGCTTTGTCCATGCGTACAGACTTTGTCACTATGCTTTTATATATGATCCCTGCTGTAAGATCCTATACCTGGATAATGAAACTCAGAGCATTTGACATCTCCCATGACTAAGTGATGCTTTCTTAGGCATTTTGAATGAAGACAGTCCAGTGGATGAAGATTACAAGTGTTTGGTCATTTCACTACTCACCCAATAGACCTACTTCCTTATGGAGGTTGCCAGCTTCTTGATTCAGGCCAAAATAAGGATCTTCACTTTCTCTCTTCACTTAAATAGTTTTCTGTGCAGGCATTACGGAACTTTACTAACTGTGTTAAACATGACAGGTTGTTGGCACTGAAATAGTAGTTCCAAGAGAGCTCTGCTTTCCATGAAAGCCCACCTTAAATTTTAAGGCACAGAGTAAGGTCCTCAGCATGCTTTCCTAAGGAAAAGCAGTTTCTTGGGTGGACTATGATACTGTTTAATCTACGTGCTACCAAAGGCAACACGTTACTGCAACAAAATCTGCCCTCATCTTTCTTACAGGCTCCTTTTAAGTACTGAAAGGTTGCAATAAGGTCTCCTCAGAGCCTTCTCTTCTCCACACTGAACAACCACAACTCTCTCAGCCCTTCCTCATAGTAGAGGTGTTCCAGCCCTTTGATTATTTTTGTGGCCTCCTCTGGACTCACTCCAACAGCTTCATGTTTTTCTTGTGCTGGGGATTCCAGAGCTGGATGCAGTACTTCAGGTGAGGTCTCACCACAGCAGAGTGGAGGAGGAGAATCACCTCTGACAACCTTGTTGGCCACATTTCTTTTGGTGCAGCCCAGGACAGTTGGCTTTCTGGGCTGTGAAACCCCATTGCCAGCTTATGTTTAGCTTTTCACCAGTATTCCTACATCCTTATCCACAGGGCTGCTCTCAATCCTTTCCTACCCCAGGCTATATTGATACCAAGGGCTGCCCCAATACTAGGAGAGGACTGTGCCTTGGCCTTGTTGCACCTCGTGATGGTCACAGAAGCCCACATCTCAAGCCTATTCCAGGTCTCTCTGGATGGTATCCTGTCCCTCAAGCATGTCAACTCCACCATGCAGCGTGGTGTCATCCACAAACTTGCTTAGGGTGCACTTGATCGCACTGTCCAGGTCACTGATGAAGATATTGAGCAGAAGTGGTTCCAGCAAAGACCCCTAAGGGACATCACTTGTCCTTGATCTTCATTTGGACACTGACTCATTGACCACCACCTTGTAGATGAGACTATCCAACTAATTCCTCATCCACAGAACAAAATTCCATCAAATTTATATCTCTCAAAATCAGAGAGAAGTATTTTGTGGGAGAACACATCAAAGGTCTTAAAGAAGTCCACAGAGATGACATTTACAGCTCCTCCCTTGATCATTGATGCAGTTCAATCCACTGAAGAAGACCACTAGATTGGTGAGGCAGGATTTGCCTTTGGTGAAGCCACACTGGCTGACTTCCTATCCTCCATGTGCTTTAGCACAGCTTCTAGGAGGATCTGTTCCATGATTTGGCCAGGCACAGAAGTCAGGCTGACAGGTCAGTGCACAGAGGTACATTGTGTTTAAGTTGCTAACATGGAGTTGGATGTCCCAGGAACAGTGTTTCACTTGCACACTGTTGCCTGCACATTTGAAGAGGTATCAAGAAAAAGAAGGGCATCAGGGAATCTGTGAAACTGAACTAAGTGTCCCTGCGAGACTCTGTTCTGCAGCCTTCCACCTTTTAATTCAATAACCACCTGCCAAGTGCTATAGGAAAAGCTGAGCAAGTCATGGGTGGTGACTCTCTGCCTCATGGAGAACAACTCAGTGGACTTGCAGCTGGATACCTGCTAAGGGAAGGGTCCTTCCCTTCTACAATACCCACCAATCAAGAGACGAACCTCTGGTCAAGAGGTCTTCTAGAAAGGGCCCAGCCTGTGCCCCTTGCTTTTGTGAGGAACCCAGGAGCTGGGTGGGTGGAGACCATGCAGGTGCTGAGCAAAGTGCAGAGTGACTGTGCATGGAACACATGTAAATGCCCAGAGCTGCCTGAGCCAAAGTGTCAGTTCTGCTTCCACAGTAGTAGCCTGAGCTATTGAACTGTCTCACACACTTGTTAGGAGGATCTCAAGGCTCTGGACAATGCAGAAAGTCCCAACTAGCTCACACTCCACAGCTCCCTGCTCAGCATAAGTGTGCTATGGCTCTTCCAGCTACAGGTCCCTGGTGTTTCTCCATCACTAGGCAGGAAGGATGGGTGCACAGCTGAGCAAAGCACCCATACCTCAGCAATTACAATGCTCAGGAGGTCTAAACCTTTGTCTCTTGCTTTATCAGCCTCTAGTAACAACTCATACAAAATCCCACTTCCATGCACTCTAGCAAGTTTTTGGTTTGTTCTCCACTGCTGTCCTCCACTGCTGTCCTTAGGACCTGAGTTTTAGCTGAAACAATCAGATAATAGGATGTTGGGATCCATACAGGAACCTAAAAGCAAAGCCTGGATGTGCAGGTGATGGGACAAGGACTTCACAGAAGTTTAGTGCAAAACCAGTAGCTCCTTAACTACGTTTTCTCTTTTTCTTTCCCTTCATTTTCTAGGACAGGACTGAGTTAGTGGCAAACTTTGAAGCCTGTTCTAGCTCCTATTAAGTGGAGTCTACAAGGGCAGGAGAAAATCCAAACTTCTGCTCATCAAACCCCAGAGGGCTTTGCTGTGAATATGGCCTCACATATCATCTACCAGACAACAGAGTGTTTTCCACAGTGTAATTCTTCTTCTGTGAAGAAATGTAGGTGTCAACATTTATCAGCAGCATTTTGATTGTGGACCACAGCAAAAAAAAAAAAAAAGAAAGAAAAGAAAAAAGCCTAGTAAAATACCACCATTTGGACATTGTAAATAAGAAGTAATTTCAAAGAAAAGAGAAAAAAAAGAAAACATGACCTTCTGCCACAGATCACGAGACTATGCGTCAGAGCTGTGAATTTTCAGGCTAATCTACCTAAAAAGTTTAATACTCAAATAAAGTACTTGAATTATTTGTAACAAGGCATGATAAATTCAGCCGGTACATGGCTGCTTCTGAGCAAAAACAGGCATTAAAACACAGCCATATATCCTATTAACTAGCATAGCTCCCTGTTTAGTAAGGAAATGTCATCACATTTGTTACAAAGGCAAACAGCAACATACCAAAACAGGATCCAATTTTTCTAAATAAATAAATCAATGATGTGTCAAAAATTAACAGATGAGTTAATATACCCGATGTTATCAAAACCAGATGGTGCTTCATAATATTCATCCTGTTCAGTCAAACCCTGAATATATTCTGGACCATCAGTATATAAAATAGGATGCTGCTATTTGTGATGGCAAACAAAAGCAATCATGCCTGCCAAGCACATACTATAACAGGCAGCATTTCAGCTCTGCTAGACAGAAAGTAATTAGAATGCTTTTAATGTCCAAAAGAATGATGCTGATAGGCTGCCACAGATGTGTAGATTTATGAATATTTATATGGTGGTTTATAGCTGACACTTTTATCAGTTGAAGAAGATAAAATATCTGCCTGACTCAAAAGCTTGACAGTCAGGTTAATAAAATCTCATTAAAGAGAATGACCTATGCAATTATATAGGATTTATTGTAATTCATTTTTGATTGTACTCTGCTTAAAGATGCAATTTCCCATTTCCTGATGCCAAATTTAGGTTGCATATCAAGATCTACGTGGTTTTTAACTCCAAGCCATCACCAGAAGGAAGATATGCATTCAGCATCTTACACCTTTAACGGGGAAAGAAAAAAAATAAAATAAATAAAACGAGCTGATCTCCTGCTCCTCGCTGCATCTTACGGAAACGGCGCAGACAAGCATCCGATCTGTTTGTTTTCTGTTAAAATCACCTCTTTAACAGCCGCCTCTCCATTACCAACAGCTCCCTCCGGCAGCCACCC
>VWYK01104490.1:0-13532 GCA_013399775.1 Semnornis frantzii
GGGATATCTTTGACTACATCAGGAAGCTCAGAGTACCATCAAGCTGTCTCCAGGGATGGGGCCCCCACCACCTCCCTGGGCANCTCCAGGGATGGGGCCCCCACCACCTCCCTGGGCAGTCTCCCACTATCCTCATAATAAAGAACTTCTTCTTAATGTCCGATCTAAATCAAGCCTTCAATTTAAAACCACTGCCCCTTGTCCTATTGCTACATGTCCTTGTAAACAGCCCCTCCCCAGCTTTTTTGTAGGTTCCCTTTGTATACTAGAAGGTCATTATAAGGTCTTCCCAGAGATTTCTTTTCTCCAGACTGAACACCACCAAATCTCTTAGCCTGTTGAGTCAAGAACACTATAGAACAAGGAAATAACTAAGATGGATCTTGCCAGAGTAACTTGACATCTCACTTTGATAAGATACACATCTTCCTCTTAGCTATTTGGAGTTTCAGAGAATGTTTCGTACAGACCTAAGTGAGAAATTACTGAAAATGAAAAAGATGAGGATTAGTACAAGGATGGTAATACGACCAAAAATACACTGAAAGAGGGTTGGACACAGATGAAATCCTAACAGAGATATGGGAGGTTACTTCTGGAGCTCTAGAAAGAATTGGTCTGGGGATGGATCTTATTCAGTACTATTAATGACCTTGGCACGAAAAGTGTGTGGACTTATAAAAGTTAAGCATTTACACAATTTGAAGGGACATCAAGGAAATGATCAGGTAAGAAGAATTAGATGGAGTGGATTCAGCATAAATTTCACTTAATAAACTGGACAACAGCCAAAAAGACAGAAGAAGAAACATAACAGTATTAGTCCACCACAGATGACTATGAACCACCAGCACGATGCAACCACAAATACAAAAGCAAGGTGATCTCAGAAGACATAAAAATAAAGTTATTGTAGAGGGAGAAATCTTACCTGGAACAAAGAGCAACTTCATCTACTCACACTCAAGAAAGCTGAATGTGAGTAACCCAAGCTGGAGTAGAGAAAGCAAAGACAATAAAGAGTCCAGTGACCAAAGGAAAGGGAGAGACAGTGCAGGCAGTTTGCATCAAAACAGACTGAGAGGGCTTATAACAGTGCCACACAAATGTGTGATAGTGGAGAGGAAGACGTGGAGGGAGCAATAGTATTTTAACTAACAACTCCATGCTGGCACCAGAACAAATGGGTATAAACTGGTCACAAGTAGGGCTAGGCTAGGGATTAAAATGCTATTTCCAGCTATCAGAGCAGTGGGTTCTGGAACCCTCCCAAGAGGAGTAATAGGAACAAACAGTCCAAGTGGGGATTTAAGACAAGGACTTTTCAGTTTATGAAAGGGATTATTTGACATGGTACCAGGGGACTGGACGTAAGACCCAGGAACCCTCTTTTAAACCTACACTTACTACATTACTTACTAAACCTACTACATTAACTAAGTCTCTCTGGCCAATTTGATGATCTTATCTGAAAGTACCCATACAGGAACCAGTTAGTGCCAACTGGGATGGCAGCTTTTATGATATAGGTACCTATCCACTAGAAACAGGAGTGGACTTGCCCTCACACTCAAGACAAAATATTAAGCATAGCCTCTTGTTTTAAACTCAACTTCACCTTTGATGGTAATACAACACGCGAGAAAAACATGGCCACTTATGTGCATTTCCAAGAGACCACTACTGCCAGAATGCAAGCCGTTCTTCCAGAGGTGTGCAGAATTCTCTTCAAAGGTAGTCTATATCAAATCCCATGGGTGACCATCTCCCAGACACTTCAGCCTCCAAAAACTCCCTGCTCTTTCATCCAGTTCTGTTAGCCAGCTACCGAGAGCAGACCTCTGCACTGTGGGTGATGCCTGGAACACCACACAAGTAGTACTGGTCAGCTTAATGAGGCCTTTTTGACAAGCAAAATTAAAACCCAAGGGAGGCAAAATTATGGAAATCAAAAGAAATATCCAAGTTTAGCAGAATCTCCTCACATTAAGAGTGGAATTTTCATGCTTCTTTTGTATCTGTGTAAAGACCCAACACTCGGCATTTGGGCTGGCCCCTACTGGAAAAAAATAGTACTTATAAAGACAAAAGCAAAAGGTCAAAGTCCTACAGACCTGAAAATAGATGTGTTTGAAGGAAAAACCTGACAGGTTCTGATTGATAACCATGCTTGAGGGAAGCTGCTAGAGGAAAACTGCTGCAGCAAAGGCTGCAGGGAGTTACTGTTCCAAAAGCCTGCTGCGGCAGAAAAGGCACATGTGGCTGCTAGAGCAGGAGATGGACATGGTTAATTGACTGGGAAAGTTTAGTAGCGATGGAATTAATGCAAAGAGCTCAGAGCCCAGGCGTGCAATTCTGTTACCAAGGGAAGGAACCATTCGGCCGGAATTGCAATCCATTTTCAGGTCAGAGCCTTTCCCAAAGGCAGAGTGCTCACCCCTCGTGTGCTCCTCCTCTTCCCCTCAGAGGGGTGCATGGAGGAGAAAGTAGGTGGAAAGAGCAGCCTGGGAAATAGAATGCCCTTTGTGGGGCAGCCAGGTTTCATCTTTGCATACTATGTGTTTAGCAGTGAGAAATTCAGAAAATGTGTCAGGAGAGACAGCCTCTCCTAACCCTAGGACTTTATGGGTAAGTTAGTTGCAGAAACAAAACTAGAAAGTTAATAACATGGGAGGAGAGAATTTACTTTCAGATCTACTCAGTAGAATGAATACCTGAACCAAACATATTTGCAGTCTGGTCAGATGAGAATGTCAGGAGTTTGTTATTGTGGAATCGCAGCAACAACATGGGAAAAAATACACCCAAACCTTTTTTTTTTTTTTGGGGAAACCCCGAAAAAAAAAGGGAAAAAAACCCCCCAAACCTTTTTTTTTTTTTTTTTTTTTTTCTTTAAAGTGGGCTGAAGAGGAAGATGGGGAAGACACAAACCACAGACAAGTGACTGATCTCTATGCAGTGATGCACCGACAATATTTTGATCAGTAGTTCTCATGACTGTGTCCCTTTCAGATAGTGTCTGAAAAACACTTTCCTCAGTAAGTGAGGACTAGAGCTGGGAACTTCATTTCTTCTGCCATGTTAACATAGAGGCTTTAAATACATTTACACATACTCACAAGGAGCCTGGTAAAATCAACGGAGTCAAAGTGTTCTTACACCAATGGCTTCAAATTCGATGCATGAATTGCACTGAACAGACTGTGTGGTGTGCAGTTCATATTTCTGAAATGCAAAACTACTTGCCACTTGGTTCACTTCCATGGCATAATTTTTGCACCCCAACAGTGTCTTTATCAGCTCTAGGCATAAGCTGCTGCCGTTAAAGATGGTTTAGCAATATTTGTCTGTGAGTTTCTTCCATCAGAACCAGGCAAACAGTCTTAACTCATTTTCCCACTCTTCCTCTGTGCCCCTAATTTCAGTTTACCCAGGGAAATACTACCAAAGAAGAATTCCCATTCGCTTTCAATATTTCACTCATATGCTGCCAGTCTAACACTCAACACCAAAAGCAAAGCAGTGTGGCTGCTAAATCTCCAGTTTAGTCAGTGGTTAACAGAGAAACTAGTGTGGCCATCCCAAGTCAGTCAGTGGATGCTATTCCTACCATCAGAAAAATGGAGAAAATAATCCCACAAAAATCCCACATCATGCATGATTACAAAGCATTTTCCTTCTTTGGAATGAAAGTGACACATACTTTATGCATTATAAACGCTATATATTTTTCCTAATTCTTTCATGATGGAACTTCCTGAAATCCTCATTGTAGGACACAAATAGAAAATTCCAGATAGGAGAAATTTTGTATAGCTGCTTTCTGCTCAGTTTAAGGAAATCCCACCTGGTAGAGCTACTAATAGTAGGCAAGGTAGTCTTTGCAGGTAAAGAACTACTCTCCTTCGAACCTGTATTCATGAACAGGAAGGTAGCTTCATTTTAGCAATAGGTAATTACAATAGTGCCTCCTTTACTCAGTCTAACTAGCATGAGAGTCATACCTAACTGAAAATAAACTCATGGTTTGTCTATACCATCCAACAATCAGGGGTCAGATTTAAATTAGTAGGCTCTGATTTGCCAGGCTGCAACCACAAAACAAAGCTGCCTCTCCCTGTGCATAGAGGCCGAACACTGAAACAAATTTTGCTCCAAGATATCACCAAAATGTATCACTTCATACTCCCCGACCACGCATCATCTCATATTCTCCATTCTCCTTCAAAATACCAGGGTAGATCATTGAGAGTCCATCCTTCCAGTCCAGAATCCATTAAAAACATTCCTCCTCATCCTGTAGGAAGGCCCTGAAACAAACATTTCATCTAGGGGAATGACTTAGGAAGAACATGTGAGGAAGCAGAGCAACAAATAACATGAGATGGATATAAATCCAGATAAAATATTAAAATCATTAAAGGTTTGCTGCTCCCTGAAGGTTGGAAAAAACAAAGACAGTTAATTAAAAGCAATCTCCACACAGTGCTGAGCTAGCCTGCCCTGATAAATCAACAACTAGGACTGTGCCTGTAGAGGTCAATGGGGGAAAGAGGTTGAGAAGCAAGGGATAGGAAAAGATAGGAGAAGATAAAACATTTAGCTGAGAGACTATTGACAAAATCAGATCTCATGACAGGAAATTAAGAAGGGTTTTGCACATTGTTCCTCCATCAATATTTTTTGGTTAGATTTTGACCTCATGAGTGCCTCTGCCAGCTATGTAACACCAGGTAACGTGACCAAGTTTCCATTAATTTCTACCTATATAGAAGAGAGAAAAGCAAGAAGTCTTCAGGGTTCCATTCTACCTACGGAGTTATTAACATCACTTTCATCCTCATGCCATTTGATCACCAAAATTAATGGAAAGACTCAGACTTCTGGGAGAAACAGTTCCTGAAAATTACAGTCAGACATGGTGAAGTAGGAGAATTGAGAGCTTTTCTTCACACCTGTGGAGAAAGAGCTCACCACAGATTCTATCACCAACCATCACCCATCACTTTTTGCATGACTTTTAATCTGCACTCTCCCAACTGTAAAGGGTACTGATCTCTGAATAAAAACTGTCCTCCTGATTTATTCCATGTTTCACATCAACAGGTATATGCTAATGAAGTGGAAACTTCAATGATAAAGGAGCCCATAGCAAACACGAAACCCCACAATCTTCAAAACACCCTTCAGTAGTTTTTTGGGGAAAAAAATTACATCAAAATCAACGAGGATAAACTTGTAGATAAAAGTGGGTTTGTAATAATTCCCAATACTGGACACTGGTGAATGATTTATCTGAACACTCAGAAGGACAGCAGTCTCAGACATGGTGCAGTTTTTCTTCGTGGTCAAGACCAAAGGAGTTTAGCAGTAAAACAGCTCTCTGAATTACTGTTTCCATTATTCCTTATTCAATTGTATAGGTTTTGAAGTAATTGTAAACAGAAAATATTATTATTTGCCCCCATTGTTGTCTAAACACAGTCTCTCAGGAAACAATCTTCAAACCAAATACCTGAGCAGTCACAAACTCATGGGTGACTTTCTTCCAAATTGCTCTTGAAGGAAATGGAAATATGGTATTATTTTCCCTCGAAGAAACAGCACTAATTCTGTGTCTCCATTATAAGTTTCTTTATTGCCATGTTCACTGGATGGTGAACTACCTGGGCTATAACTCCAGACATTTCATTTTTTCTCCCAACTCTGTGACCAGTCACACCAGGCTCTGGATCTACAAGAACACTAGAAACTGTAAAGTTCCTAGAACCAGACCAGAACTTTCACAGCCACATGACACTGGTGTTTCACTTACTCTTCCAAAAGATGAAAAGCACCCAAAACATTTTCAAGAGGCAATTTTGTCCCACCAGGCATAATTTATCTTCCTGTGGCTAGCACAAAGCCAACTCAAAGCAGAAAAGCAGCATAAGCACTGTACTTTGTGTTTTGGCAGAAGTAGCATGCCCACATCTGATCAGATCAAATCAGCCCTGCCAGCTGATGCGGTAGGGCAGACTGGAATTAACCATCGCAGCGCATGGTCTTATTTTACTGCACTGCACCTGGTTTTCTTTACTTTGCCCAACCTATTTAGATTTTTGAGACCTAAGAGAAGCATTAACCCATGTATTTGTGGAGAATTTAGCACAACATCTTAACCAATCTTGTGCCACAAAGGGGAGTCTGAGAAGACACAATGAGGGAAAACTGTAACTTATGTGGGGTCCCTTTTTTTTGCATACTAATATTTCAGATGTACGTTATGGCTGGCAATTTCTATTAATTCATAAGAATGGTCAGAAAGCAAGAACAACGCCGTCAGATGTCAAAGACTGATACAACTCATGGTATTGTTTGAATAGAGAGATGATCCTCAGTGAGGTTGGATCAGTTCTGTCACAAAGGACAGGAATATTAACTATCATTTCCAGCCTTTCTCCAAAGAAAAGCATTGATGTAGTCAGTGTCCCCATCAACACCTGAGCAGGGGACACTCTCCCAGCTACAGTTCAGCAGAACGTGAAATTACTGACTCAGGATTTGGCAAGCACAGGCTGCTGATCACAGCCACACACTCATCAGTACCCATCCCTGCCCTGCTCTCACTGCTCCGCTGACTCCCTGTGAAGCCTCCCCTTACACAGTACTGGGGTGCCGGTAAAACCTTCCATGTGGCTGAAACTGCAACTCTGCACCCAGCTCAGGCAGGTAACCTGAAAACTGAGACACATGCTGACATACTCATGCTTTTCCCATACTGGAGGAAATGAGGGTGTCAGAGATATTTGCCAGCTGCCACTGAGATACTGCATTATTCTCCTCTGAGATGTCTGCTAGGGATCTGTGGTTAAAATAACAGAGTCCAGGTCCTCCCCTGCCAAAGCAGGATCACCTAGGGGAGGCCACAACGGAACACATCCAGGTGGGTTTTGAGAGTCTTCAGAGAAGGAGACTTCACAACCTCTCTGGGCAGCCTGTTCCATTGCTCCATCACCCTGACTGTAAAGAAGTGTCTCCTCATGTTAAGGTTGAACCTCCTGTGTTCTGGCTTGTACCTGTTGTTCCTTGTCCTATGACTGGGCCCCATTAAAAAGAGAACATCACCTTCATTTTGACTCCCACCCCTCAGATATTTACAGACACTGATATGGTCCTCTCTCAATCTTCCCTTCTCCGGACTAAACAGCCCCAGTTCTCTCAGTCTTTCTTCATATGAGAGATATTCAAGTCCCCCAGTCTTCCTTGTAGCTCTAAAATAGAGAATCATAATGGACTGGTTGGAAGGAACCTCTAGAGGTCATCTAGCCCAACCCCTCTACAGCAAGGAGGGACATCCACAACTAGATCAGATTGCTCAGAGCCCCATTAAGCACAACCATGAATGTCTCCAGGGATGGGGGTCTCTACCACCTTCATGGGTAATCTGGTCCAGCATTCCACCACCTTCAATAGCAAAAAACTTCTTCCTAATATCCAATCTAAGTTTACCCTTGTTTAAATGTTTAAAACCATTGCCCCTTGTCCTACTGCTATATACCCTCATAAACAGCCATCCCCTCAGTTTTCTTGCAGGCCCCTTTTAGGTATTGAAAGGCCACTATAAGATCTCCCTTCTCTTCTGCAGGCTGAACACCACCAATCAGCCTGTCCTCATAGGAGAGGTACTGCAGGCCTCTGATAATTTTAGTGGCCCTCCTCCGGATCTTCTTCTTTCTTTTGAAATAATGAAGAAGAAAAGAAACCCACTTTCTGCATCTCACTACTGCACCACTCCAGTGCATTTGATTTGCTCCACAAATTGCAGAGAAGTTTTCAAATACAAGAAAGAAACACTTTCATCTGAAAAAAAAATTGTTTAAAAAAAAACCAAACAGTGTTTTGAAAGTATGCTTTATTTTAGATTGTCTTGATAATGCTCCTTAAAAGAAACAAGCCAATGCTAACACTGGGACCTGTACTAAGGCAGTGATTACCACACCTCGGTCTCTGCGTCCTGAAGAGCAGAAGAGCCCAGCAGAAGAGCAGTACTGAACTAATGAAGCCCTTGGAACAGACCATAAGCAATGTTGCCTTGGTGCTGCTTCTCTGCGTGTAGGAGTATGTCACCCTAGACAGGGAATCCTCAGATCAGAGGTCGCTCTGTCCAAGGGAGAAAAACGTCAACTCCTGAAACAGATTCATTCCACTCCTGCGAGTCCTCAGGGATAAACAATACAGGGATGGTTCTTGCTCAAGGCAACATCACATACAGACAACACAGTGATGAGCCCAGAATAAATACCAAGATTGTAAAGCTGATCTACCAAGAAAAATTCAGCTCTGACATAAAAGACAAACCAGAGTGAGAAACCGCCAGACTTGACAAACAATAATCCTGAAAGATGGTTTATTTGCAGCCAATGGGAGCATTGGAATGCCTCATTTTGGGACAGCAGAGGTATAGTCACCTGTCAAGTTGCAGAAGACAGATATATGAGATGGACAGAGTCTGTTCTTGAGAGTGGCCTCCAAATATTACATTTCCAGTTTCAGGAAAGCAAATTTCATTAGACTACACAAAGGATGAGCCACATTCCCTTCACCATGACTCAGACTGAAGACAGAGCCCCGTTTTGCTTTGCGTACGAGACTTCTGCATGGTCTGAGTAACTATTCCCACTCAAACACTCTGAATCCTATCTTATAGGCATTTTACACCCGGGCCACTGGACATGTGCTTACCTTGAAATTATTAAGCCCTCCAAAAAAATTATATCTTTGGGCTTCTGTTATCTGTTATCAATATCTGTTTGATACTGCTTTCATACACCAGAAACCACATTTTAAAAACTTTTTCTTCAGCAGTTATTTGGTGATACAACCACCATCCATCCACATAGCTGGACAGACTGCAAAAGGCCAGAAACACCAGCGAAACGAAATCAGAAAAGCACTGCAACAACTCACACACAAGCAACTCAGAACCAGACACAATGTAGTAACTAGTAACATACCATTTATCAGACTCTCTCTAACTCAAACTAGTGTATCCCCAGATCCTCTTAAATTGGCTGTTCCACCCCACAATGACTTCGGGTTTAGTTTATGCTTATGTTTCCTCATGTAAATACAATAATAATCATCCCTCATTTTCTCTGAAAGTTGGTGCTCAGATAGAGGAAATACAGGTTTGATGTGGACAAGAGTTTTGGTTTGAAATGTGTCACACTAGGGCTCATTTGTGTTTTTAAGTGACATCAAAGCCACACCGGAAACACCACAGAGATTTTGGTACACAATTTAATGTGCCCAACAACCCTGTTCTGTCAAGCAGAGGAAAATTCCCTTCTGCAAAGCCACACTAAAATCACCTCCACATCACTTGTAAACACCGAACTAGCAACCTAACTGTCCATCTATTTTACTGCTTCCACCTGCTCAAAGCAGCAGTGCACATCATACTTCCACTTAAATACTAAAAATGAGCAACCAGATGCTTATGCAAAAACATACCCTGCTACCCCAAAAAAAACAAAAACAAAAAAAAAAAAACCCCAAAACAACAGTCTTCATCAGCACTTAATCAGCATATAGAGACTGTTGCAGGGACATGTAATGGGATATGAGACCTTCCAGGTAAGAGTCCCCAGCTTGAGTTCAAGCCAGAGTCATCACTAATGAAATACTCTGGCCATACAAGACCCCAAGACTCATGCTAGTCTGTTGCTGACATGAAACAGATGCAAGCACAGACCATTTCTTCACAGGTGTCTCATGCCACAGAATTCATGGTCACAAGGATGTCCATTTGGCAGCAGGGGTCGGAGCAGGCTATCTAGGCAATTTCATTTGGTACAGCAATTGGAAAACCAAGTGCTGCTCTGTGTCTGCAGCACGAACGCAGAGACAGAACAGGCCTGGTAGGGTTTATAAGGTCAGTGCTAGCTGTACACACAAGTCTGCGATGATCTGGTCCCCAAACACCTGGCAGGGAATAAGTGTCCCCAAGCACATCAAAGTTATCCAGCAATACAATCAGCATGCAAGCAACCTAGTCTTGCAATCAAGCTTGAGTTAGCCTCTTCTGTCCCAGAGGCTGCCCTAAAAAAGAAAAAAAAAAAAAAAAGAGAGAGATCAGGAGAGCACCAGCACTGCTCCTCCAAGGCCACACTACTGGAAGGCGACAGCTCCTCCAACGAGCATCCAGGCAGTAAGCTGTATGGTATGAGGGAATGTCACATGCAGAAAAGGCAACAGCCTAACATATGTTCCAGTGAGAATGTTTAATTGACAACGTGAAATAAAAGTCAGCTGTAGGAGGAAAGACAAAGAAGGGTGGGGGGAACCCAGCTCTGCTTCTAGATAAGGCTTTTCTAAATTACAAGGTCTTAATTACATTAAATGTGTTATGGCACCATATGCACATGGCTAATAAGGCAGAGATGAAGGAAATGAGACTAGATGCTAAGACTTGAAGTAGAACAGCTGCATTCTAGACTTGATCTTCAAATTATAAAGTTTCTGAACCACTTTGTCCTAGTTTAGCCATCCATAAAACAAAGGCAATAATTCTTTCTTCACAGGAGTGTTGAGAGGTTTAATTAATTAATGTTTACAAAGCCCGTTGAGATTTCTGACTGACATTTGAAGCAATTCAGAAGACTTTTTAACTGCATTTAGTTCTCCTACTGCACTGCTCAAATGTCTCCATAATAAAACATCCAAAGGAGAAGATGGAAAGAAGTATGCAGACAGGTACACAAACTATTGGAAGAAAGCAACCCAACAAATCCAGCACTTCAACTGGATCAAAGCTATCTGAACATTGCCTTTTCTACAGATGAAGAATGTGCTTATGAAGGTGTCTGCCTTCTTTCCTTTGTACATCTGTTAAACTTAGCATCCTAATATTTTTGCCTGCAGCACCACGTTGGTAAACACCATGGTATTAAATGGCAGAAATAATAGACTGTCACGTCAGGTTGATTGGATCACCAGAGGAAGTGAGGGGGAGAAGAGCGAAGGGATGAAAGTACCAAAAGAAAACCAGAAAGTGAGAACAGAGCACTAGCTGGAGAGAGAGGTAAGTTGAGTGGAAGGTGCCAATCATTAATAAAAGACCCCATGTATTGACCTGTTCTGTGTAGCTTATTCCTGCAGATGCTCAGGTACACTGGAATAAATTATTCCAAGAGACTACTCTAGCATGAGCAGAGCCACGTATGCGTTTAGGTGCTGGAGATAAACTGAATATTGGATACACTTAAATGCACAAGCACATACAGGGAGCTGCTTGATACCTGAGCTAGGATTTCTCAGCCTCTACATTGTCCCTCATCTCAGAGGAAAACCTTTGTGTGGCCAGTTTCTGTAGGGGGCGTTTGTGGGTTTTGAGATACAATCAAAACGCAGACAGAGGAAATGCAAATGTCATTCAGCTCCCTTTCATTGTCAGTAAGGACACATGAGGATAAAACACTGTGCACTGCATCCCTTCCCCTATTATGTGTCCTACTGCTTTTGTCTTAATTTATCCCATTCATAATTTATGTACATGTGTATTGTTTCCTCATACGCAACTTTAAAGAATAAGTGAAAATTAGGAAATGTTTTATTAAACAAGTTGTTAATAAAAAAATGTAGGTGGTGTCAGACAGCCAGTATCAGTTCTGTTCCCTCCACATACCAGGAGTACCTTAAAAGGCACATAGAGAAAAGCGAACCCAGCAGATGTCTATTGTTTCCTCCTCTCACACCCCCCAAGGAGCGAGAGGAGGAAAAGGGAGCTAATTAGAAATAGCCTAATCCTGCCCTTCCCGACTTCAGCGGCAGCGGGATCGGGCCTCGGTTCATTCCGGTATTAGCAGCCCTTCGGCGGGGTCCGCCCTCTCCGGAGATCCGCCGCTACTGCCGAAAGCCTCACGGTGCCTCGAAGTACGCGGCGAGGTCCCGTCCTCCGCAGGGAGAAGGGGAGAGGAGGGGGCGGCCCCCCGGCGTGCTCCCACCGCTACGGCCCCGCTCCTCGGGCAGCGCTCGCTCCTGGGAGCTCCCCGGGCACTCCCCGCACGTCCCCAGAGGCCACCGAGCTCGGGCTTCCTGGCTACCACGATGGCACGGGCTTAGGCGGCTTGTCCCGGCGCAGGTAAGGAGCAATGCGGGCCCTATAGGTGCGCTCTTCGGCGCCCGGAGGCACACGGTGAGAAGTTGCTCTCTCCCGTACGAGTATTAAATCTGCCCTCAACCGGGGGACACGGCGGCTGCTCCGCGCCGTGCTCAGAGCGTGTTCAGCCCCACAGCTCCACCCCATGAGGACACCCAGACTTCTTCGGTTTAACCCCCTGACAACTCGTTTCCCTCTCCCTGCGGATAAGGTGTTGTTGAGAGACGGGCTTACTGAAAGCAAAGGTTTGCTGCCAGGACGGAGCAGGAGAGCCGATAAACATGTCAGCACTCCTTCCCGGCTCGAGGGTTTCCTTTCCAGCCGGATCGCTGAGAGACAGCGGCAGGAATCCCTGGAAAAACCTTCAAGTGTTTTTCCAACTCGAGTTGGGGAAGAAAAAAAAAAATAAAAGGGGGGGGGAGGCGGGTCGAAGAAGGAAGAGAGAGAGAAAACCCTCGCAGCCCTAATTTCATCTCTTAAAACTCTAAGGTACAAAACCACCCACTCAGCGCAGCCAGAAAGTGCAAACGAAGCGTCACCGCCAGGTATTCGGCTTCCCCGCTTTAATAGCGAGAGTGCTGCCCCCGTTAGCAGGGAATTCGTTTGAAAAAGGTTACGACAGCTCCTCTCCTCACATACGGTGCCAAATCCCACTCTCCCTAATGCCTTCAGGGATTAACGGCGAGCTCTGCCGACCAGAAGGAAAATAAAGGACGCGATCCAGCAGACAACTGGCTCCCGCGAGTCCCCCTCTCGAATTTGCCTTATTGCCAGACCGGGAAACCCGGAATATCTCGGTAGCGGAGGCACCTGCCCCCTCCCCGTGTGCTCCCCGCCAGCAGCAGGTCAAATCACCCCCCGAGCAGCCCCCTTCTGCCCGCTCTCAAGAAGGAAAGAACCATCAACTCTCTTGCTACTTTGAAAAGCGAAAGCCTGTCATATGCAAAACAGATCTCCGGACTTCCTGCCCCAGATCAACGCCCGGCAGTCCCCAGTCATTCATTTTACACAGATCTGCTTCCCTCTCTCGCCGTTTCGCTCCTCTCTCGCCCAAATATCGAGGTGTGCCAGCAGGTCCCCTCGCTGCCCCGCTTTCCGAGCGCCCGTTCCGCCCCCTCCCCGGCACTCAGCCGAGGAGAGCGGGGGCCGCTTTGCTCCCCCTCAACGAGACATCCCAACTCCGCGGAGATACGCGGAGGCAACTCCAAGCCGCGGCTATAGAGTATGTTTGTGCACCCCCTCCCCTTGCCGCTCTGGGCCAGTCCTTCCCCCGCCGAGCCGAGGGCCAGCCCTCCTGGACCGCGGGGGCAGGACCGCTGTCAAGTGCTCGCACTCTCGCAGGACTCCGCCGGTGCCGTCCCTGCTCTGCGCTCCGGGAACGGCGGGCAGC
>VWYK01104490.1:13659-30538 GCA_013399775.1 Semnornis frantzii
GCGGCGCGAGCCGCGGGGCCGTGCGGCACAAAACGCGAGCGGGGCGCCGGGGCAGAAAGGGAGGCGGGAGGAGGGACCCGCCAGGAGGCTGCTGGCACCCGGCTCCGGCTGGCAGCCGGCGCTGGAAAGGCGCCTTTTTTTCATATTTAAACCACGCGGAATATGTACATTTTTGATTCCTACTTACGCTTTCAGGGGGTTGTGAATGACAGTCGCCATTTTGCTACAATGTAACAGAATATTGTGTCTCGGAGTTCTAAAGGTTCGCTCAGGGGAAGCGGCCAGCCAATCGGCGCGCGGCATACCGGCCCGCCGGCCAATCGGGCGCCGCGGGCGGAGCCAGGGCTCTGCTAGTTATTAGGGGAGCTGTCAAAGCCCAGAGGTCACTCCCTCTGCCTGCAACCGGCGGCGAGCAGGTCTTAAAGGGGCAGCACCCGTCACCGGGGCTGCCGCCGCGCCGGGACACCGAGGGGGTGACGGCATGCTGCACTGTAGCAACCCGACTCCAGCCCTAGGGCAGCGCAGCGCACCGCCCCGCGACAGGGAGAGCCGCGCTCGCTCCCCGTCCTCTCACACCGGCGTCGCTGCTTGCCCCTCGTTCACTGGGCGGCGTGCCCCACCAGGGAAACCAGCGCAGCGCCTCACTCGCTCCTCACGCTCCCCCGTAGAATGCCTCCTGGGATGTTTCTCCTCGCTCGGGATACACTCTCCCCGCCGGGTCCCCAGGAGCTAGCAGCGACTCCAGGACTGCGAGGCACCCGCTCCCGCCTCCCCCAGGAATGTCCCTTTCCCTGTCAGTCATCCCGGTCCGCAGCCCCTGCGCCCTTACATAACGCACGGCGGCCGGACCGAGCGCAGGGCCCGCCCCAGCTCTCCAACAAAGCAACTTCTGGTCCGCCGGGAGCCGGTGTGTCCCCCCGCTCCCGCCCCGCTTTCGGCATAAGACGACGCGAGGGGAAGAGCCCTGAGCCACGTTCCACCGGGCATATGGTCCTGCGAGGAGAGACTGAACAGGAGGCTGGACCTCGGGAGCGCGGCGGGGTGCAGGCAGAGTCCATTCCTGGGGAGGCAGCAAACTCCAGGAAGTCTGAGCTTACCTGCAACTAATTACAGGAGCTTGCAAATGAATTATGGAGCATGATCTAAGTGATTTAAGAGGAGCCAACCCTGATCTCACACTCGTGGATTTACTTCTGCGAGTAAGTTAGGCATCAACAAGAACAGAAACAGTTTTCTGCCCCGGTATTAATATAGGTTTTGTCATCTAATACTAACTACTTACTCTCAAAGGTCTTGTCTCCCTTCAGGAATCCTCTATCCCCTTAAACATAACCACCACCAAAACTGAACCTACTTCTCAGCTCTGTATTTACACAACCAGAAGAAACTCACTCAACTATAATCAGTTAAAACACACTGCTGTAAAAGCAGTAAATGAGGGGAGACTACAGAACCAGCTTGATTCACAGCTTAATGAATGAAGGGATAGAAGGATGGAACTGGCGATGTTTGTGAGATCCAGGTGTTTACAAAATCTTTGTCAACTATTTGACAAAAGCAAACTTTCTAACACTAGAACAGAAAAAGAAGAGGGACAGAACAAGAAGTAATTGCCTATAGTGAAGAAGGGGAAAATAAGGCAACAGCTTCCCATTCTTTAAGGATTCATCAAAAGTTTGTAAAAACAAAAAAGTGAAGCTTCTGTTTAGGGTGCCTCTTTCCAAAGCATTGCCTGCTCCAGCTACTAGGTCAAGCTATGTACTGTGCCAAGCATACATCCCTGGAGGGAATCCTCTCTTCCATCAAAGCAATCTAAACCATTTGGTTACAGGCACTGCTTAGGAGAAACAAGCTTTTTGTCAGCTGGAGACTTGCCAAGATGCTGAGATCTATCCCAAAACAGTTCTGGGAAACAATCTTTATGAATGTTTCCATTATCATATTACATTATATTATTTAATATACTAGTAGCCCAGGTGACATTGAAAGTGGCTTCGGACCCTCCTGTTCAGTTCTTGGTGTTCACAGGAAAAGCTAACCACAAACTGCACACGGGTTATGAATACACTGCAAAGAAACAAAGGTATTCACATGTACCTGAACTCATGACCCTGAACTAGTGAGGGTATCACGTCTGAGGAGGATTTCTGGTACAACTTTTCTTATTGCCATGATATTCCTTAATGGCAAACACCAATCAAATCTGTGCCTCTTCCCTAGGACAGGCAATATGCACTTGAGATAAACAACTTTGCTTCATACGATGAGAAAACAGCCTGAGTGTACCACACAGCAGAACTGGAAGCAAATTTATGCTACTGGGAGAAGGCACCAAAATTCAGCCAAGCTCCAGAAGGCCCTTAGATACTCTAATGTAAACTGGTGACACATTCTGAGAATTAAAACACACACGTAAAAATGCAACCAAAACACAATGCCCCTGTTTGAAATAATTTTTAGGAGTGAGTCCCTCTGGTCCTGTTTGGTTGCACATATAGGCCCATTTCTGCTCTGCAGGCAAAGAGCTCTTGACAGAACATACTACAAAAATAGGATTAAGCTACAGATGTGCTTTCCTTGCTGCTCCTGTTACTCAGACTTCGGGCCTTTATCACCTACCGGCAACGGTGAGAACAGCCACAGACGACCTTGGATTGCTGATAGCCCTTTTCCCAGACAGACCCCATATTACCGGGCAGGAGAAACAGTCAACAGCACTGCCTCGCTCAGATGAATCTCCAGCATGCCCAAGGACACAGCTGCCCTATCAGAAGCAGTGGGAAATCTCCCCCACAGTAACAAAGACATCAGGCTTTTCTCACATGTCTGTAGTTTTCCTACAATGTGTTTCACACAAAATTCCGTAAGTTAGACTACTGTTTTAGCTGGATAAAAAGGCACAAAGCACTGAATGGTGTTTCACTTTGAGAAAACAATGTTTCTTATTCATACATTCACTACCTTCAAGTAAGGGAAACACCACGGGCCTATGTTAATAAAGCTTATGCCACACTATAGTTACCCTCATTCTCACACACACACCACTGGCCATCACCATACCAGTTTTGAAGAAAGTTTTTAGATTTTTTTTTTTTTTAATCTGATTTTTGGGTACTGAAAGTTACTAATCAATAGTGTTACTGTTTGGTGTACATGTGACAGTGTGCTTTGGATTCATCAAATTCCAACTTAAAAATCCCTAAGTTCCCACTTAGCTACTGAGAGTTTTATCCAGACCCACTGGAAACAAAAGAAGGAGTATGTGATACCTTAAAAGACTTGACATGAAAAAAATTTTGATCATATTTTTATAAGAGGTTGTCAACTGTTTGAAGGGTTTAAATTTAAAAAAAAAAAAAAGGAAGAAATTCTGACATAGAACTATTGGGATAAAATCTACAGCATCAACAGGGTTAGAGCAAGCAGGGCTTTAGAAGGCAGAACCCATCACCTCTCCTCCAGCCCCCCGCATGAAACTGCAGCTAGAACACTGTTTTGGTTTGTTGGTTTTTTTCCCCCCACTGTACCAGGAAGAGTCATGTCCCATGGATCATACTGCTGCCCTCATCTACTTCTATTTCAAACATTTTCACTATTTACATAATGCAAGTTCATTGATACTTTCTACAAGGTGTTTAAAAAACCTATTTCTGCTCACCCTGCGAAGCCTTATTTTGGCTAACAATCTTCCATAGTGAGAGTTTTTATTCTGTATTTGTCCCTACTTTCTTCTTTATCTTGACAAATTTTAATGGATACTTGCTCTTTTTTGGAGTAAAGCAGAGAGAGGTTCTTACCCACTGCTCAACTCTTATGAACGAGAAAGTGAAACAAGCTAGACACTGACATAGAAAGCCACAAGTCTAATTTTGCCATGGAGGGGAACATAAAAGACAAACAGTTGTTAGTCTACCAGAAGCCACATGGGGTTTTTTAGCTTAAATATTCACAAATATTTCCGGTGATATACTATTTTCTTCAAATACAGTAATATTCAAAAGACCAGACTCATATAGGTCTAGCAGCCTGCTCTGCCTGCAGTACTGTAGCTTGTTACAGTGAAACAGGGCCCCACATGCACAATATCCTGCCACAGATTTGAAGTCTTAACCCCTTTTTATTTATTTAAAGCTGTGCAGGCATCTCTCATACACTGCTTCTTGTCAGCCCTCCTCCTCACTTTCTTTGATCTTTACCAATAGTTGGATAGCTGAAAGAGGTGGGAAAGATATCAGTGTCGATGTTACAGACTCAACACCAGCTCTCTACAGACATCACCAAAAATTCTATGCAGTCAGCATAAAGATAACTCTGGAGCTGCAGTGTAAAGATTGGCAACAATGATTCATTCTTTGCAAATCATATTCTCAAAAGGCAGGTTTTTGGTTTTTTTTTTAAATACATTTTAAAGCAAAATTTCACCTCTATAAGCATAGAGTGTTTTTTGGGGTTTTTTTTTGTTTGTTTGTTTTCCCCCCTTTCAGGCTATCTTGATTTCAGTCCTGATTCTGACTTCGCAAAGTTTTCATTTTGTATTCACTATTAAGTTCTCTATCACATTACACCTGAATTACATCTTTGCTGAAGCCTCTATTTTTTAGTAGGGTGTTCCAACAAAATAGATATATTTAACACTAAAAAGGAGTCTCTACAATTAAAAAGTCAATTGAGGCTTCTCAATTTTCAAAAGTTTAGGGAAATAGAAATTCCACATTCTTGTTCAAGTCTGTTCCAAATTTAACCAACTGCAAACCATCACATGACTGCTAGAAGATTCTTTATGCTACCATGGATTGCTCTTAAGTTTCAAAAACAAGAGAAAATAATGTTATGAACAAACTGCCCCAAAAAGGAGAATACAAAACTTCACGGTAACCACTGTGGTACCACAGTGATAATATGAAAAGAAACCTACACATGCTCTGAAGAACACACATGGAGTAATCATGGTTGTCCTCTCCATGGGGAGTGTCATTGTTATGATTTAGATGAGAGAAAACTGAATTCCTATCATGAAGCACAAGATTTACATGTGCACAGTCACAGTTCTGCCTGCCTTGTTTAAGTGAGTAGCTAGTTGGGGAAAAAAAATAGAAAAGAGTGAACCCTTTAGGATTCCTTTTCACTCTTGCCTGGATTAAAGATAAGGAATATTATTTCTGCATCTACATCCCTCAATAGGACACAGATGTGGGCCCCCGATTCATGAAACAATGCTATGTCTCCTGTATCCATCTATTCCCAGTGCAGGGGTGAAAGGGAGGTTCAAGGAGGTGCCTTGAATCTTAGAGGAAGGGAGTAGATTGTCTAGATAAGGGCATAATTACATGGACAGATTTGACTCTCCAAGTAACTTCATCATCACCAACTATGGATGGAGGATTCTGCATACCTATGTTTTTAAGCACCTTCAGACAGACTTCAAATGTGGTCTAAGAGTGCTGCAACATCTCTTCCTCCTGCCCATGAGAAGAAAACAGACTGTAATACCTTGCTAATCAATCTTACCCCTAATAAGCACAGAGCACACACAGTAATTATGATTCTAAGACAGGTTTAACATTTGGATTGAGTGTAATGAATAACACTCTACCTGAGAAAATTAACAGCTCAGAAAAACAAACTGCCACATTCATCCAAAAGGAGTGTTAACTTTCAGTATTCCTGTTGATTTGAGCAGCTTCACCTTTCCTGCATTACTGAGGAGACCACCTCAAGGAAAGGAATCTGTATTTCACTGTGACCATTCGCTGACTACACTATGGAGAAGTTTGGTTTTTTTTTTTAAATGAACGGCAGGCAGAAGAGAGCTGTCCAGACACAGTTTGAGAAATTACCTCTTTTCTTTCCATATTTGTGCTTCCTTGTTTATAGCATGTACTCTGGTGTTGATAAAGCCAAGGTAACATACTGTCCTAAGTAGGCTCCTTCTGTAGCACGTACAGGAGTTATACAGCTTACAACAGAACCTTTTTTTCCCCCCAAACTACACTGAAAATTAGATTTAGCCAGAAAAAATCTCACCTGCTAACCTTTCCCAGTTTAATACTGCTTGGGAAATTTTTCCTTCCAATATACTATTATTTTAGTAACATTTTCAATAGTTTCTCCTCCTCTTCCATACAAACAGAAAATTACAGCATTGCAGCTTTTAATTTTTTTTTTCTTCTGTTTTGTTACATTATTTTCAAACTAATCTGCAACTTAAAGAATCTTCCACTTTGAGTTCAGTGTAAGAAAAATAAAACCTGGTAGGTGGATGATTAAGGTGAGAAAGAAAACATCCACATAAAGCGCAGTTTGAAGTTACTGAGGGGATAAGGAGGCACTAGCTCATTTTATTGCATTGATCGGCCAAACACCAGAGGAAAATGCAAGCCAACCCCAAAAGTGCTCCTTGTGTTCAGCTGTGCTTTAAATTCTGCTGGGTAGAAACAGCTTTAAAAGTATCACAAAATTGTTCTTCCGTTTCCCATCCAAGTTTATTTTGGTAGAGGGAAACAAAGGAAGAGTACAGACTGATTTGCCTAAAACACCGGTTTAGGTCAAGCCTGATTCACTTGTGGCAACTGATGACTGCAAATTTCAGCAGACACATGCAGTACTGGTTTAACACAAAACTGATCCTGGGAATTTTATTACAGTAAATTATTGCAGTCAATATCACCACAGTGGAGCCTGCCCTTATTTACTGGATCCCAAATCTTCCCCAAAACTTGCATCCATAGAGCTAATCTGATACAAATTGCCCCAATCCAAACAGGCTTTCAGGCCAGAATTTTCCCCTTATAAATCATTTTGCTGGTACTTTAAAGAGAGGTGGTCACATTAGTAAATTCCCTTACATAAAATCCACACTTCCAAGGGCAGTATTATTTGTTAGGGATTGTTTGTTGTTTTCTTTATTTTTCTTAAAGAAGGGCAGAGCAGCTTTGGTGCAAAGAACGCCACCTTCTAATGCAGAAGCCGACACCAGCCCAGCAGGAGGTGATGCCGTAGAACTCTTGCAGCCATCCTCCTCACATCTAAGCCCTTGTGTCAAGCCTTCCACAGAAGTTCAGGATTTAGCTTGAGCTGACGGGCCTTCGCTGACACTGCTACTCTGTGCTGCCTCAACAGAAAACGGCTAAGAGTTCAAAGTTAATTATGAAATTCCAAGCAAAGAAAAAGACTGATGTAAGGCTTATATTTCTGCTGTGACTGATGCTGCCTATTAGGTTATTTCTAGGACTACCCCGTAGAGTCCATGTGCCATTCCAAGAAAGATGGCACACTGCAGGATTTACCAGGCATATGCATAGGACTGCATTCTCCTCTTTCATCTGCACTAACATGGCCCTACTGACTTAGACAGCATTACTGTTACTATTTGCCCCAATATCCAGGTTTACACAGGCATCATTCCAAACCCAGAACTAACAGCTGTTACCAGTGAAACTAAGCAAGCTACCAGGGCTCTGCTTTCCTCACTGGGATACCCATGAGCCACACTTTGCCCCACATTGCTCTCATCTGTTGGTTAGCGATCATTTTTGTCCTGCTGCTCTGAGATCTGAAGATGGGTTAAGTACATAGTATGTATGAGTGCTACTTAGAGCAGAATCCAAGCCTAAATACAATCTCATCACACGAAGCTTACACTCTCCATCATGCCAGCTGTGCCACATGCAGAAAAATCCAAGTTCCCTACCTCACTATTCCTTCCAGTGCCTCTCTGTGATGGGGATATTTTTGTTTCCTTCTTTTAAAGGTCAACAGCCAGCTAGGAGCATGCTAGCCTGTACATTTCAAAAGAGAAGGCATAGGTACCTCCAACATGAGAAAAATTCCCACCAAATATACCCAAAGAAACCTCATAGCATTTAGAACATTGTGGTACCTGTCATGCTCAGGAGTGTCAAGTACTACAGCTTTTAAACTGAGCAAAACTGTAAAATTAGGGGTAAGATCAGTCACCTACTGAAGACAGTGTCTCATATATAGAATTCTGCACACACTTGCAAAACCCAAAAAGTTTGCCCATCTCACAGAGCAGAATGCTCCCTCCCATCTGGTCTCTATGGCTAAAGCCCTTATGAAATGATTCAAAGGCATGAGAAGGACTTTGATAAAATAAAAATTGCCTAAAAAGAATATTGTTGCTGTTGCAATGCTGCAGCTAACAAAGTACAATAACTTACAAAATTATTCTCTTATGGGAGATTCTCCCTGCCTGGCTCCTGCAAGCATCAGCATCTTGCTACAAAGACAAGCGGTAAGAACCCAGCTTTCAGGAATCCTGTGCAGTCAGTGGTCACAAAATAAAGCCTTATGATTGACCCTTATCCAGTTTACAAATCTTCAGAAATGGTATCAGCAAGTATGATGGACCTGTGCTCTTTTCCATTCCCCTTTGGCTATGAAAAAAACCTCTTACTCTTTACTAATGACTGGCTAGTTGTTCTTAGGAAAACTTTTCCTATTCCTACACAGTAGTAATTTCTCCTAATGATCATGGCCATTTGCTGTCATCATTCTTCTAGACATAGGGCATTGGCCAAATCCACTTCGAGGGAATGGGAAGCACAGCACAGAAGGGTCTGAAATATACTTGCATTTCTGTGAGTGAGAGGTGCTTATTGCACTTTATCAGACAAGCAATGGATTCCCTTAGTCTATTTATATACTTGGAATGGTTCACCAGCTAACACTTTTCCCAGCTAAATCAATGCCCACCTCTTGAAACAGATTCAAACTTCTGGAGCACGAAGGTTACACAACAAGGGTCAGTATGCAAACCTAGTGCCACAGACATGCAGCTGTTTCTCTCACTCACACACCCTCCTTCTGATTATTGAACACGAGAATCCCACTTGTATTCCAAATAGAAATGTAAGTATGTTATATTCCAAATCTGGGCACTATTCCAAACTAGAGTGCTAGATACATCCAAGTCTGGCCTACTTGTTAACATAGCATCAGGAGTGCTGGGACAATAGGCATTCATTTTGCAGTTACTGCATATTTAATATGTCAGGTTATTTTTCCTCCCTCAGAATACATACTCTAACTCATCAGCAAAGCTTTGTTTCCAGGCCATATTCTTTCACAAATATCCTAATATCTCTACTTAAAGACTTGCAGAAACCTTATACTGTTTTCAAAAATTATATCAATAAAAGTAGACACTGGTTCAGCAAGACAAAGTATGTCTGTACATATGCATTGATATCATTCAGTTGCTAAAAAGGTGAGCTACACCTTTAAATACCTTGTGAAAACAAAACTGGAAAGAAGCAACGGAGCTGTCAGACAGGATGAGAAAATAATTCAGGAAGCAATAGCTGCTGAGACTTAGATATTGTAGAGAAAGGATCTATACTCAGAATAGGATTACTTATACAGCTAATACAGACTCACTAAGGACTAAGAGACCATAACTATAGGATACCTTGAAAAGCAGGCTGGAGTACTTCAGAGTGCTACAATCTTCCTGTGTAAGCCTAGATTCAAATAGCTTAAATCCATGTGTGTCCCTGTGACTAGTGTTTCCTATGAGGTAACACGGGAAGTTACTGGATTCAGGGGCCTAGCTTTAGTCTCCTTAAGGCAGAAGGGTTGGGTTAGAGATGCTCAGAAACAAAACAACAAAATCCCTGCCAGTCAGATTCTGTTCCCATTTGTAATACACAATTCTAACCTAAAGGCTTGGTTCTGCCAATGCTGGCTTCAACAGGAAAGAAGGGTTGTCCAACACTGTCACAATCAAATCCAGTTCACACTGCCAGCAAGATTTATTCTGCATTTATAGTGGTGCAAGCTAAAGCAGAACATCATCTATTTACATACAATTTTCAAGAACATAAGCATGCTGCAACCTTTTGAGCAAATTTTCATAGAGCACTTTCATAAAGTTAACCCACTAGAGCAACTGGTGCTACCTAATGTCAGGGTTGAGAGTTAGAAGTCCTGAAAAGAATTAGCATTAATTTATATCTGTGGGGTTATTTTTGTTTGGGTTTGTTTTTTTAAACAGCGATAAAGTTTCAGCATTTGAACAATAATTTCTAGCAGCAAGAGCAAATACGGTACCTTAAATTTCACAATAATAAAGAGTGAGTGGTTCTATATTTTCACGGCTTTGAAATTCAGATGAGACTGAATTTGGTGTCAGGTATACATCTTTACTTATTTTCCTGTGTAAAAAACAAACAGAAAAACAACAAAACACCCACCACAACAGTCTAAGACATGAAAAATGCCATTAAAAACCTGTTGGGATGTGGTGTTTAAGTTCAGTCGAAGAACCACAAAGGTTGGATGGGACCAAGACAAAGATTATCTAGTCCAACCCCTGCATGATCACCTAGGATCCAGAGCAGGATCACCTAGGATTTCACCTGAATTGCTGCAGTATTTGCTCTCCAAACAGAGGTTGGAGTCACAGCAGAAGGGAAGAGCAGTGCTCTCTGGGCTCTGTATTTCCTTACCAGTGCACAAGGCTGGTGGGGCAGAGAACAACAGAAAGGACTCAATCCCGCAGCCAAGAACTGTGTTAAATGTAATCTTCACAGAGAAGCTGAATTAAAGCCCTGAAGAAAACCTATGTTATGGTATCTCCTAAAGTTTGATGAAAACCTTGACACTACTTTTATTTAATATGATAATATATATCTGTATACGTATTTCCCTAGCACATTGAACACATGCACCAGGCACTACGACAGAGGTTACACCTCAAGAGTTCTGTTCTGACCATCCTTTGTGCATATGCACCAGATGCCCTCCGGCATTTGGGCATGCACACACACGCATGAACAGAGATCTACAGAGCATCAGCAAACATTTGAAGTCAGGCTTGGGGACAACCTCCAAACTACATCTGATAACAGCTTTTTTTTTTTAAACCAAAGCCATGCTACATACACATCATTATTAGTTTTTCCTCCTCACTTTACTAGTATAGAGATATTCCTTGAAATCCAAAGTGTTTTATCTGCTTTTGCTCTGTTCACTTGAAATCATAGTTCTGGTTGTACCGCTTTAATTATTTGTACAGCAGCCAGCTCTGACTTTACAGGGGATGATGGATGATGCCACTGCTTCAAGTGAAGAACAACCCCAAAAGATCAGAGGAACAACTACATGAAGAGTAGCTTTTTCATGCCAAAAAAAATTATAGTCAGGAAAAATAAAGGCATACAAGTGATAGCTCTACGAAGTTCAGGGATTTTTTTTTCACCATACGGTGATCTTTCTATAAAGATTAACAATCAGTACTCAGGGTCATTCAGGTTTTACTAGGTGTGCCTTTCAAATAACATGGAACTTGTTAGTCACAACCTATAGAGCTAAAGAAGTATACAAGACATTTATTTAGTCAAATCCTTATATCACAATGAAGCCAGTTACCTATTTAAAATGATTTCTTCTACAAATATGAGAAAGCATCTCTTAAAACTCACCTTATAAGACTCCCAAAGAAGAACAAACCAGCAATATCAGCCAGTGGAAACCTCTAATGAATGCAAATGTACGATCTCAAGATTATAATTTTTTGAGGCCATACATTATGACACTGTTTCAAATCATTTAAATAGCTCCAAGTTTATTATGGACAGATCTTTCCTTAAAAGAGAAAAAAAAAAACCACCAATACTTTTTTCCCCCCTCCAGACTAGAAAGCTTCTTCCTCCAAGAAGAAAGGGTAAACCAAACATTCAGACCAATCAACTGTCTCCAGGGTAAAAAAAATAAACACAAAGAAACACCACACACACTTTTAGCAGTATAAGCATCTCAGGTCCTTCTAATCAGCTTAACTTCTACTGAAATGAAGACCACTACCCATGAAAAAGCATGTGCACACAAAGCATCTCCTACACACAAGCAGGTGGTGCAGTACGGTTAAACAAAAGACAGTGGAAATGCCAAATAAATGAAGTCTTGTAATTTGTCCATTACCTTCAGAAATATTAGAGGCCATAATCAAGTTACTACATCTGAAACCAACAAGACAGTGCCTGATTCATCCCTAATATTAATTTAGGTAGTCACATCATGAGCCCGACCCAGCATACTTATAAGTGAGCAAAACCTGTAACCTGTGTATTATTCTGATACTTTAAGTCAATGGATTTGTTTTGCCTCAGCAAAATGGACACATGCACTTAGTGTCGCTTGGGAGATTCAAATGTTCTTAGATAAGAAACCTCTAAAT
The DNA here is from genome assembly GCA_013399775.1 of Semnornis frantzii. NCBI lineage: Eukaryota > Metazoa > Chordata > Aves > Piciformes > Ramphastidae > Semnornis > Semnornis frantzii. Next base: position 25,859 of record VWYK01104490.1, read on the forward strand.
GTCATTCCACGATTTAGCACCTAGTCCACATTCCATAAAAATAATTCTGGGGAATTAAGTAAGCTTTGCATCAGACCTATCAGGGTGTGTCCTCCTACTCCATGGCCAGTCTTGCCTACTCACTAGTTAAGCCATGACGCACAGCAAATCTGGAGCTGTCAACAGCTAGCCTGGTTGGCCGGCTGAGCAAGCTGGGCTGAGTTACCACAACAAACTAGAGTAGCCAAGTATCATGCTTACTGAAAATTTTACATGTGAACCAAGCTGCACGTAACACAGCACAAGAAAGCAGCTGCTGGGCTCACCAAACAGCATTTATTGTTTCAGGCATCATCCCATGCAGGTATAGCAGTGCTCACTGTGGAATTAGATGTTGATGCTAACCTAGCACCAGTGGTGCTATCACCCCAAAACTGTCATGCAAACACAAGTGCTGATCACGTTTCTGGCCTTTAAAAAAAAGGGGGAAACAGCTGGCTTGTAAAACCAACATGTTTTGGGCCATACTACAGAGGTGACTTAAAATTGGAATACTAGAGTTCACTCCTGATGGGTAGGATATTTCTAACATGTTAGGACTCATATAGTTCAAATAATACTATGGCACTACTTATGTCTTACAGTAAATTTAATCTAAGGACAACAAACAGAATGCATTCATGGCACGCATGCAGCAAGCAATTGGAAAGCTATGATGCTGCTCTACACCACACCTTGCATACTGCAACTCACCACAGGCCAGCAGCACAGCAGACATCCATATTTGGCAGCATTCACTAAGCCTGAATAAATTATTATTAACTGCAAGCACCAAGCTCCTATCTTCTTCAGGGACTGGCACATTCTTTGTGGCTGTGTTGCATACAAAACTTTCAATAACACCTTTTCCAGATCCTGTAGCACTGCTTGTCCCTACCAGCAACAGTCAGAAAGAAATCAGGGCCACCTAGTAAACTCTGTCCAGTGAAACATTTTCTTTCCATCAAACCAGTTTGCGGTAATTCAGAAAGCCTGTAACCATTTACTATCAGTCATGTCACATTTCTAGAGCATTCTGATCTATTTCATCAGCACTAGAACTGATGAAATTACCTGGAAGTAANTGAGTAAGCATCACAGAGCAGAAGTTGTTCTCCATAACAATTTTCAATTGACTTGTAGAGAAAAGAATCTTGAGAACCAAACATTAAAGTTCCCCACATGTCTGAACTCAGTTGGAGTCATCTTTCCCATTGTTTGTTTTGGAAGTTTTCAGAGGATGAGGGCAGGGGCGAGAAAGTGACACATAAGACATTAAGTAGTAAATAAAATGTGTCAAAGTCACATGTTAAAATCCTAACTTTTCATGTACAACTTCAGTTTCTGGGCTACATCTCAGTCATGAACAAGATCTTGAGGTATAACCAAGAATTATTTGACAACAGCACACCATTGAGCCACAAGTCGAAGACTGCACACAGAGGATTTTGACACAACCCAAGAATCTATAGCATGACTAATTCCTCAGTGCTCTGTAGAGTTTGTAACAGCTACAACAGGCACAAAGAAAGGTGACAAGGATAGTAAAAAATAGAGAAAAGTTTCTGTAAAGCAAATTTAGATAGATAAAAGGTTATGTTTCTGCTTGGTTTCATTTGTTTTTAAAAAATGGTTCCTTAGGCTGGAAGTGGCTGAAGTAGGTTATATTAGAAGTCAATGATATCATAACTGCCTGAGGGCACATAGCATTTGCAGCCTGTCCTAAACCAAGGATTCTCTGTCAGTTTCTAATAGGCGAGTTAGAAATTAACACTGGAGGTGTTCCTTCACATAAGTTAACAAGTTATGGAACTCCTTGTCAGGTGCTGTGTCTGCAAAAACTGTGAATGCACTAAAAAGTCTCATACAATAAAAACACACCAGTGATATTAAAGTCCTCTTGGATAAAAAAAACTTTCAAATCTTTTCAGGTGAGACTGAGCCATCAGATGCATAAGACAGAAGATACCAGTTTCAACTCAGAACATCGCTGTCTTCTGTTACAGGTGGCAGGCAGAAATAATACACTGGCCTAGATGCAACTACCATTATATTCTAGACTGTAAAGGTGAAGAACATAACTTGAATAAAATTTTTTAAAAAATTTAATTTCTGAGCTCTTAAGTGGTTTTTTTGGAGACAATATGTACATTGCAACCCACCACCCACTGATTAATTCAGTCTCTGCCATTTCAAATTGAAAGATTCAGGTACAGACAGGTTCAGGGAATTATGGGTATATGTTTGTGAGGATCTTGGCAGCGGGTTGATCTTGGGATGTTGGTTGTTAGGGTTTTACCCTGGCTAGGTCATTGTGGTTTTGATTACTTAGAAAAGTTTCTGAAGTCCTCTGATTTTCTCCAATGACATTGGCATTCAGTACAGTTGCTGTTTACATCACTCAGTTTATACCTATGGATTTCTAAGTATATGCAGTATATATACTGTCCCTAAGAAAACCAACCAAATCAAAAAACTAACAGGCCTACACCGAAATGTAAAGTTTAACTCCTGCTTTTAGTTATTTATTTGACAAAGCTTTTTTAGACTCCTGTCACAGTGTACTCCTGCACAGTAAATATTCCTTATATGCAACTGTCATGGTAGGCCTAAGCAGGCCAAATTAGGTTTGTACATATCCTGGCTTGCCCAGGCATGTTTTTCTGCTCTCCCTCCTTTTGTTTTGGGGAGAGCAACCACGGGAAAGAGGACAAAGAACCTGGAGCCACTAAGTCTGGGGTCTGTGGCCTGCCCAGATCCTGCACTAAGCAAGGTACACAGGGTTGCCTTGTGCAAGGCTGTGTTCTGCCCAAAAAAGGGTAAAGTAAGCCTGTGTCTTCACCGAAAATGGTCAAATCTTGGCTAACTGCCATTTGATTGGCTATCCTGTGTCCAAAGGCCCATTAGTCTCAGGCTGTATGGATAAAAAGGAGATAAGCAGGGAGCACAGTCTGCGCTTTGCTGCATCCATGCCTGCTGCCTCATTGACCCTGAGCTGAGGCTCTGATACCCCCACACATTCGGTCTGCATAGCTGGCATGACACCGTGCCCAGACTGCACACTGCAAGACATCTGCCTACACCTGAAAGCCTTCTGCCCAGACAAAAGCCCTGGAGATAACACAAATCATCCAGAAAGCCAGGATCAGGTCAGAGATTGTCTGCCTCCTTTCCCCAGCCTGGGGAAACTCCAAAGCCTCTAACGGCTACTGACAGCAACCCCGCCACGAGCTATGGATACTGTCAGATAATGTTTTTGTGAGTAAATACCAAAAGTCTCTTGTAATCATTAATTGCCTTCCGCCATAAGCAGAAAGGAGCTCCTTGTGTCCATCTAGTGAACAAGCAGTACACTGACCGCAAAGCCTTCTCTTCCAATTTAATCGAGTTCAATTAATGTATATATTTACTAATTATTTCAAAACCCTATTATAACCTGTATATAGTTTCCATAATGATGCAAGAACCTATCATTATTATTATTTTGGTGATCGAGGTGCCGCAAGTTCTGAATAATATTAATAAATTATATTAATTTTTAAAATATCATCTCACAGTAATTAATTACCCCTTCCACTACAGCAACCATCAGCAACAGATTTTTTAGCACCTTGGTGAGAAGGCCCCACAGCATAATCTCACTGGATTGAATTTTACATAGGTAGAAAGAATTCTTAAAACTGTGTTGACACTCAACACATTTCCCAGGTTTCTTTCATCTCCATTTAACTTTTTTTTTTTAAGTAAAAACAGTTCTTTGAATTTCTACCAAAAACAATCCTCCCTCATTTCACAGGGCTGAGACTCATGACTTGCAGGAAAGGATGCATCTGCCTGTCAGAAAGGTTACTAAATACTTGTATTTCACTTAGAAGACATTTTCAGAGAACAACTCGTCAAGTCAGAAGTACTTCTCTGTTGGATGCAGTGTACGGGCAGAGCTACATTGTATAAAGACATCCATCTGATATTTTAATTTTATCCAGAACCTGTGGAAGCAGTTTTACTTCTGATTTCACACCACGCAATGCTCACCCTTTATGTTACTTCTCATTGAAGTTTTCCTAGACCTTGACCTTACAGACACTTGGTGATCATCTGTATTTTCTTTCCCACTTGGCATTCTGAACAGGGGTGAGAGAAGATGTTCAGTATTCAGAGCAAGGATGCTCTACCAGCTGACATAATTGCACTGTCTGTTTGCTTTAGGAAAGCAGGCATGTTTTAAAGAAAACAAGTAAATGCTATTAGCCATCTTACACTCAATTGTTACCCGGGTAAGGAAAAGAGAAAAGAAAACATATATTAACCTAAAAATTCTACACAGCACACAGAATTACATTTTCCTGGGTAATTAATACAGCTCAAACCCTGGAGTCTGGTTGCCTCCTAAAGCTTCTGGAAGCTTTTAACCATTTCACAGAGAGTTCTGACAATTTTTCCAATTTCCCACAAGGCAGAAATTGTATTATCCCACAGCCAGTTACTTTAGCTGTTGTTCTTTCCTTGGGACCTGCAGGGTTTTCCAGCTCCCAGTTAGAAAATGCTTTACTTAAGGAAATGACAGCTCAACCAAGCCCATAAACCATAGCCTATATCCTATCTCCTCTTGCAGTTTCCATCCGTTTAGGTTAAGAGCTAAAGTTTTGTTAGTTGGGGTTT
>VWYK01104492.1:0-12428 GCA_013399775.1 Semnornis frantzii
GTGAAGTACAGAGCATGCTTTCAAATACCAGAACTTTTTAATTTAAAAAATAGCCTAATCATTAACACAGAAATCGCTCCGCTTACCAGTATTATTTTACATTCACCTGTTCATGACCTCATTACAAAACCAGATAAAATGACTGTCATAAACAGGAAAAAAAGGTAAAAATTCCCAGATGAAACATAATTCAGAAAATCTTGGCTTCACCTAGTGCTGAAGCGTAACCCTACTGTGTGTGTTCATGAATGCAAAGCATAGCTTCATAGTCATTACTGCTTAAGTATATACTTAATGTTGAACATTGTTGGGGAAAAAAAAAAAGAGGTTCTGAAAATCCTTGTATTTATTCAAATTTCATCAGGCTGTCTCAACAATATCCTTATAGAATATGCAAATAAACCACAGCTTTTTCTCCTGTTTTCTGCGTCTCTGTTTCTTTGTCAATGTCATGAGTATGACCGGTAAGGAATGAAATTTCCTCAACTTTCATCAGCTGAATTCTCTGCTACCTCTCACCAGGCGAAGTCGCAGAGTTTATCAAAGGCCAAGACATGGTCTATATTAACAAAAAAAGAGTGGTTCCATTTTTGATGGCTCTACAAGCTGCTGGACTTTCCTCTCAAGGCTAATTGCATCATCAAGGTCCTCTGATTAATTCTACCCTTCCTGTCAACTTTAGACCATCATCTAGTCTTTACATGACATATTTAAGTAAGGTGAATCATCACTGCATTACTGCACTGAATTAAAGCTTCCTAACCAGTTTTAAGTTCTTTAAGGTGTAAGAGAGATCAATACTTAAGAGCAGAAAACGCCACCAGCAAAAGTTGAACCGTTAGAAATGTGCAAAGCCTCTAAAGCCTTGCAAGTTAGACATGGTGCAGCTTGAGGGTTCAGTGGATGCCGAGTAAACTGAGCAGTTTCCAAATCAGCCAAGCTTTTGTGTTCTCCTCTGAACCTATCTCCAGGACAGTAAATGCAGGGCACCTGCCAAGGAAATGGAGCAGTTAAGTGGGAGAGAGAAACTGTTGCGGTGCCAGGAAAGCTGAACTTGCGTACCAAACTGCACTGGAATGCACACAGCATCTCCCAGATGTCAGGTCAGGCCTCCACTCCATCTGCCTCGGGAAAGCGTGTCCCTACTGGTGCTCTTCCTTTGAAAAACTGCTGTTGTTTAGCACGTGAATGGGCTCTTCAGTTTGCTGGGCTCGCACAGCCACATCTGAGATGTAACTGGTGGTATACACAGAAAACAGCTTCATATCCACAAAACAGTGAGTAAAATCCAGCAGCGAAAAGATCGCCAAATCAACCCAGCAGTGACACACTGCTCTCTTAGCAGCAATCAGTGGGCAGCTGAAAACTACTCATTTATTCTGTTAACAAGTAACACTTTGAAATCAGAGAGCCCTGAAAAGCATGTGTTTTCACAACTGGCATCACTACAGCAGGGCACATGGCAGCTGGAGGTCTTTGCTTTTGCAACTGAGCATCATAGTCAAATTTGAGCATCCGTGGCTCAAGTGAGCATGTTAGCTGCGAGCTGTAAAACTCAGGTGAGCAGCCCTATGTTTTTCTCATGTTATACCTTACTAGGAGAAGTCTGAAAGAAACAAGGAAAAAAAAAATAAAATCTTGTCCTGCCCAAGAGCATGAATGTTAACAAGAGCCTATCAAACCCCAAGCCTCCTCTTGCCTTGCTGAAAAACAAAAGCAAGTTTTCTGAACAGCTTTTGCTCCGTAATGGATCATTTCTGCAAAACCCAAGACTCCAGAGTTGACAGTCACAAAAATCCCTCAGTTCTTGGAGACAATTTCATTTTAAATAGCTTATTTCCGTAAGCAGAGCATGAAGCAATTTCACTCAACCTGGCAAATAAGTAAGGCCAAGGATGTTGCATTTAGAATTCAGAGATAACTAAACAGAAGAAAAAAATGTATTTAGACATGATAGGGCTTGGAAACAGATTCCCTTCCACTCTTACACTGAAGCTAAACAGCCATGATATGATCAAACAAGTTTTCACTTTTGCCTTGTAAATAAAATCAAAGGGCAAGTCCTTTTTCTCTGACGTCTGTAGTTAATAAAGAAAGAATAAACATTACCTACTCTTACATGAGGAGGGAGGAGGAGTGAACATTTCTTAATCTCTTTCCAAAGAGGATTAATCTGCAGCACATTTCTACCCAAAATGCTAACGAAACGGAACATTTTTCCTGCAGTTCTCTGGAGGGGTTTTATAACATTTCAAAGCCTCTCGTGTGAGGGAAGCTCACCTGAGTGCATTACAAAGCCCACAGCATTCAGGTGCGACTCCGCACTGAAAGGCAGATGGAGATTCGGCTGCACCGGGTGGGGGGGTGTGGTGTGGGGAAGGAGAGCTTCTACCCTGCAGGTGAAAAACAAAACCTCACAACATTTCTTAGGGCCCATGTATCTGAGGGATACCAAATGCCTCACGACCACGAGTTAATTAGGGCTTACAACAGGTCTATAAAGTAGATGAGCTGCTACTACCAGAGCTCGTAGAGTAGCTAAAGCCCACATTCATCCGAGAGCTTGACATGTGGATGGGTGTGATGGGACCAAGTGAAGCATTCACTCCAAGCAATCTAGCTAACATAGCTGGGGAAAGTCAAGGAGGAAGTTGGATAAGGTGTCTGTGTCCATTGCTGTGTCCCTGAGCTGCTCACCCACCTGTGGAACAGAAGAGGGCAAGGAAGCTATTTTCAGTTTAAGTATCCTAAGCTTATAAACATCCCCTGAAATGCATTATCAAAACAGGCAAGAGCCAATGCCCGCTGACGTGCCCAATCCTCCCAAGAACTCAGCCATGAGGTTATTTTTTTAATTATTATTTTTGAGTGGAGCATTTACATCTCTGACTCTAAATAGGCTTTGGCATTTTGGCAAGGGGACTGAATGCATGACCTCACAGCCTTGAAGAGTGATGGCATCAGCCCAGCTGCCCTTGCCCTTCCTCTGGAGAGGCATCAGTTGCAAGGCAGGCAGATCACAGGGAATAGGTTTATGAGAGATAGACCCTTATAATCAGAAAAGAAGATGACAGCTACAGCAAGAAACAAGAGAAACGTCCAGACAAGACCCAGGGAAGGGAAGCAGGGATGAGTAGAGCCTGCAGAAGGATTTACGTTGCCTTTGAAGAGCAATATTCACACTGTCAGGTAAAACCCAGAATATAACCCGTGGGAGGACAGAAGATGCTACCTTGAAGAATCCGACTATTACAGGATTAGCAGCTACAATCCCTCCCTCTGAGGACACCAAAAGCCAAAATCTGGCCTGAGGGTTTTAGGTGGTGAGGTTTGTCCAGGCGTGTTAGTAGGAACTCCACAACGTACAGAGAAGAATACTGTCCAAACCTGTATTATCTAAACAGAGGTGTCATTAAACTATTAAATATTTCTTCTAGGAGGAGGAGGAAAAAAAAAATCCAGAGAAACATGATGCCAAAATACACACATTTCATTTGGGAGTAAAACGTGCCCCTCGAATGCTTCGATTCTACTGCACCATGTATTTATACTATGTTTAAAAAACATTTGTCAAGCATATAAAAAAACCCCAGAAGTTCACTGTCACACAGTTTAATTCCCTATATTCTGCCTACATGTATATATAGGGCCAGTTTGTCAGGGGGTGGAGGTGTGTAGCAAAGCACAATCTAGCGAGACATGACACCATAACGGTGAACAATAAAAGCAAGCACAGCATATGTGCTGGACATTTGGTGAAAATAACCCAGCTACAGCTCCAACTTGGGTACATTTTCTTGTGTAGAAGTTGGGAATTCAGTTTCTGCCGTAATTCAGCTTAGCCAACAGTTAGGCTGTTCTCAGCTCCACTAATTACTATTTATCTGGGAATTCAGAGACTCTAGGAAATCCATCTTTACTTTCCAACTTTATCTATAGAGCCAAGCGAGCTGAAATCTGGGGTTTTCTTCTTCTCTTAGTGAGAAGAGCTTTCTCTCTGTCTGGCTGCTAAGTTTCTCCCTGGCTATAAGATCCAAAATGGTAGCAATAATTATATTTCCTACTTTATTACCTGTAATTGCCCCTTTGATCAGAATCCTATGCCATTTAACCACATTTATATGGTCATCCTCCACATGGGTTCTAAATACAGAACAAGTCATTTTCCAAGGGAGAGCTACAGGACCTGGGTTTCCCTATCCTGCACGCACAGAGAATACCATATATTTGGCACCAATTTAGCTTATTATCATTTATTCTTCCTTTTTGTATTTGTTTCATTGTAAAAGCAATGTAAAGCTGGGAGAGACTGCTCACTCCTTTGCATTGGCTTCCTTCATCCAATCTGTAGTGCACCCCCCAGATTCTACCACAGCTTTGCAAAAGGAGACACTGATCAACAGAAGTGTCCTGCAGCTGGAAGAGATGAAGAGTGGCTACCTGAGTTTTACGGAACATACACTACTAGCCTTACCTCAGCAGTAGGAAACGTCTCATACGCAGCCTTCCCGTTACTCCCAAAGTCCATGGCTAAATTCTGTTTGCAAAGAAGCGGGCGAGTCTCCCCAGCTGGCAGACTGCCTTCAGGTTGGTCTTTCTCATGCAAGCATCTGTGCAAGGAGGACAAGATTGGTTGTCCCATCTCTGGCAGCTTTGGCATTGGCTACCAAGCATGTGCCTGTTGGAGCCACATCAACAAAGTCTCCGTGTTTGTGGTTGGCCCCTGGAGCAGAAGAGTACAGGGCCAGCAGACGCTGCCCTTCCCCCAGGCAAAACAGAAGACCATTGCCTGAGACCATATGGTTGTTAATAATGGTAAAGCCCCTACGAACTTCAGAGGCCTCAAACAGAGCTGCTTTTGATTTAGGCTGTGCACCTGAAAGCAGCATTTGTTTTAGTCAGCTTCCTCAAAGTGATGATCTCAGGAAACTACACAAGCAGCCCAGCTCAAGAATTTGCAGCTCTTTGGAAAAAAGAACATGGTTTTTGAAAGGCCATCCTTAGGGTAAGTGTTTAATTTGGAGAGGAAACCAAGGTGGAGCCAAATTCAACAGAGCCAGAGCTGAAGACCTGCACCTGAGGCAGGCACACATCACAGGAAGAGCTGGTGACCACACAGCATGTGCACACCTACACTGCTGCTCCATGTACTCCCCAGGTGGGAGAGGAACAGCAGGAGTAAGCGAAGGGGCTGAGCATGTGGCTCAACTCAAGTGCTTTTACTACTGGCTTTGCTTGAAGCATGTTTGTTCAATGATATTTCATCACATTGCTTTGTCCACTCAGCCAGTTTAGACAGGCATTCACATTCTCCTGTCACAGGAAAAACTGCTGCTGGAAAAGGAAGAGGATATGTGCAGCCAGAAGAACTAAAAGCTTATAGATTAAAGAAACCCCAACAGCTACTTTTTATTTTGTGTACATTTTATTTTAACCATTAACATAACTGGCAGCAAAAGGCAGACTCACAAAGACTTCCAAAACATCACCCTTTCTAGGATGTTCCCCAGGTCAGCCAACCACCTGCCACTGGGAACTGCTAGAAAGGTCTCTCATACTGGAAAAGCAAAACATCTGTGGGTACTTCCAAGGGTTTCTCATGACAAATACCTGTCCACCACCTACAGCCACAAAAATAAGTGTTTGCAAATAGGAATGAACTGACAAGAATGGGAGTGTGAAATCTTCGTACTTCAAAGCTTGCAGTGAATTTGGTTCAGGCAGACTTGGAAAGGCAACAGTTTGGCACTTGGGTAATTTCAATGACAGACAACTGCTCTCCTTAGCTAGTGGTAAACACAATCACAAATTCCTTGAGCTTTTTTCTCTGGATAACAATAAGAGACTCTATGCTGAAAGCATTACAGAGATAGAGATCAGAGGTCTATTTTTGTTTCTATGTCTTGACGCCCATGACTTTGATGGGGTAAGTATATTAGCATATGATAAATTACTCTTTAATCTGTTCTATTTGTGATTCTAGAGGGAGGTTCAGTGGCTTTGCTCTCAACCATAAGTATTTCTGTAAAGAAATACTTGCTTTGCTGGAAAACGGGAAGAACAAAGCTGTTTGTAAACAAAGCTGTAAAAGGAGAAATTATCTCCAATGAAACTGAAAACTCCCCAAAATAACTTTCTGCAGAAAGCTGCCATTACCCAATCAAAAAAGCTTCTCAGAATACAGCAATCCTGCACTAGACAGAAATGCTCAAGCAGGGTTGCACAGTACATCAGCTGAACTGGTATCGCTTTTAATTTCCCACCTGATTGGGTTGAAAAGGAAAGTGTGGAAGGAGAAGCTTACTGAAAATTGCAATCCAGGATCAGATTAAAGAGAGGAATGATACAGGGAAAAATCAGCTTCATAAATTAGTTTCTTTGGCCAGAAAAAAACTCCAAAGGTCCTGCGAAGGGAGGAAGGATACATGCTTTGTTAGGGTGAAGAAGGTAGGAAAAACTATGTCTGAAACCTCCTTTGTAAAGACCACTCTTAAAACACAGCTTTGTCAAGGACGAGGTACCAAAATCATTCTCTGAGAAACATATTTACCTCCCAAGAAGATTAACACTGAGGTTTCTGCACAGAACACTGTACAGATCACTGTTACACCCACAAAATGCCAAGAAGTGCCAATAGAGTTCTTTTACCACACCTCTCGGTCCATCCTACTTTCACTTGTCTGCTTGGGCCAGAAATCTCTCTGTGACCCAAGACAGAGATGATCAGCATACTCATTTCTACAGAAGCTAGACACGCACCACCTCCTTTGCAGCCTACAACGTCCTAAAGCAACACATACATTCTCTTTAGAAGATAAAGGGTTGAACCACAGGGACACTGACAAAATAGATGAAGTCAAGAAGTCTTTTTTCATGAGCTTTAAAGGCTGAAATTTTCCATCATTATACTAGAGTATTTCTGACCTTCTGGAGTTCCTGGGGAGAGCTTGGTCTGCATTGCCCAGCGTTGTGACAAACTCTTTTTCTCCTTGTGCCCTTGGGTGGAGTCAGCTCGCACTGCGTTTCATCATCAACCTGAGTAGCTTGGGGCTCTAAGCACAAAGGGCAAGGGAACGGCTGCTGAGTTTTGTCTCCTATGTGTGCTCACATCTGAACCCCAGGTCTAGGCTGCTGAGTTTTGTCTCCTATGTGTGCTCACATCTGAACCCCAGGTCTACCCTGGCAGTCTCAGAGAAGGAACTACGGAAGCCTCATGTTTTCTGGGGACGTTTTGCTGAGGTGGACCCCAAGCTTTGACGCTGCAATCTGATGTAGTCCACCCTGAAGAACTGGCTGGCATATGTCACTATCTCAGCTCTGGTAGAAAGCAAGGGCTCTGTGACAGCCAAGAACCAGACCGTGCCCTATGCTTGTACTTGTCTCCACATAGACTCTTTCTTGCGTTGGCCATACACAGAAGAGGTACAAAAGAACTTATATTCTACAAGCCAGCATAGCTGGCGGTCAGAGCAGTAGGCTTGTTGGGAATGATTACCATGTTTTTTACCCAGAAAGGGGAATGACAAATTCAGCAGGGGAGTTAGATCACTATCGGGCAGCACTTCACTGCAGCACAACCACAGTCAGCGCCTGTGCATGGTCAAGCTACCATGGAATGGCTGCTGGAAAACAAAATGGCATGTGAGAAATGCTGAGCTGAGACCAAGTGTAGGCGGGAACCATAAAAGCTGAAATCTTGTTAAAGGCTGGACAGTTGGTAAACAGCAGACCCTCCCATTTGTTTGCAGCGTACCGTAAAGGGGTGGAGGCGAGGGCGATGTGCATGCTTTGGAAATCGGCAGTTTTTACACTGTTCACCCAGGAAGTTATTAACTTGCATGTTTGTGGGCAACTGCACGAGCTATTTTTGGTCATGGGACCCTGTGTAAGGAAAGGATTGCAAGGTTTTAATAATGATCTTTAGTTAACTTGGTTACCCACACAACAATGGCTTTCTGAGAGGCCAACTGCTGCTAAAAACTTGAGACGGGCTTTACTTCCAGAGGTATTAAACTATGAAAATATCTAACCATAATAGTAAGCAGCTATAAAAAGAGCCCTGTTTATTTCACATGATTTCTTTGTGTGCCACAGTGTTATGAGAATACTTTAACTCAATGACAACATGGTAAATTGGAAAAAGATTAACCGTTTAAGTCAGTACTTACACAGTTCGTTTTTTCTTGGTGCTGGTGCAATTTATTCTTTCAATTTTTTTTTTTTTATTTTTCCCCCACTAACATCAGCAGGTGTAACAACACACAAACACCATTATTTTTAAATTCAAAATTAACCTGATATTAAGTTCAGTTCACACAGGGGTCAGGGAAGGGAGAAACGAGGGATTAAAGAGAATGAAAAAACCCAGTCCTGCAGATTTCAACTCTGGGTCGCGGTACATCACATAGGTAGATTGGGAGCTCACACGCACAATATGATAAATAATCTGGTCTCTCCCATCTCTGTGAAACTGCAAATCCTATCCAGTAACTTTTCTGCAACAGTGGAGCACCACAGAATATCCTACAGAGAAGGTCAGACCCTCTATGTTGCACTATAGGGCTATGACTGTGAAGGTTTTAGAATCATAGAACTAAACATTCAGGCTGGAATAGACCTTCAAGGTCATTGAGCCCAACCATTAACATAACACTACAAAGTCCACTGCCAAACCATGTCCCTCAGTACCCTGTCTACACATCTTTTAAGTCACTCCAGGGATGGTGGGTTCACCACTTCCCCAGACAACTTGGTCCAGGGGTCGACAAGCCTTTTGGAGAAGAAATTTTTCCTAACACCCACAACCTAGTCCTCCCGTGGCACAACTGGAGGTCGTTTTTTTCCTCCTGTCACTAGTTGGTTTGGGAAGGATATCAACACCCATCTGACTACAAACCTCCTTTCAGATAGCTGTAGTGAGCAAGAAGACCTGCACTGAGCCTCCTTTTCTCCAGGTTGAACAACCCCAGTTCCCTCAGCCATTCTCACACGACTTGTGCTCTAGACCCTTCACTAGCCTTGCTGCCCTTCTCTGGACACACTCCAGTGCCTCAAGGTCCTCCTTGTNTGAGCAAGAAGACCTGCACTGAGCCTCCTTTTCTCCAGGTTGAACAACCCCAGTTCCCTCAGCCATTCTCACACGACTTGTGCTCTAGACCCTTCACTAGCCTTGCTGCCCTTCTCTGGACACACTCCAGTGCCTCAAGGTCCTCCTTGTGGTGATGGACCCAAACCTGAACACAATAGTCAAGGTGAGGCCTCACCAGCACCGAGGGCAGGTGGACAACCACCTCTCTAGACCTGTTGGTCACATTGCTGATCCAGGCCAGGATGCCTTAGAGAACCCTCTTTCAATATCAGGGTGCATCAAGAAAAAAGGGGGGAAAATAAAGATTGCATTTGTTACCGGGAAGACCCACACTGCTCCAGGGAGAGGACACTTCCACCCTTATTAATCCCAGCTTCTTAAAGCAACACTCAGTAAGATAATGAATCCTTTAAATGTTACATCTTGTGTCTTGCATTATTGTGGTGCAGCAACTCTCCACATCAAACAGTCATCAGCACTATTACAAAGTGGGCTTATAAGAGACTGGCTGAAAAGGCGCTGTGTGAAAAGAAGTGGAAAATTAAAGCTGAAGCAGTCGAAGAAAGGGCTTAATTTACTGGCATGTACAGTATGCAAATGAGATTACTCTCAGCTTAACTGCATCATTTATGTCCATAATAACGGCATCATCATTACAGGGCTCAAATTAAATTACACCATAATTAGCATATCAAAGTGATTGGTTAAAGTTTAAAACAAATACCCAATTTTGTTAATGAACAGCTGTAATTGTCATGTACACTTCAATGAAAACTCCCTAAACAAATATATGTTTTAGAACAGAGAAAGATTTTGAAGCAGACAGGTCTGCAGCAAAAGTAAATTGCCTAAAAAAGAATGACACAGACTATTCTATTAATGTTAATATATGCTCGTCATTTTCAGGTAATAAAACATTCTATCAAAACAAGCCTTTGCTTTGGATTTTTTGCCTCTCTGACTCTTCCACTGCACTGGCAAGTGTCAGAGAGGAGAGGTGTTGGCCATGCCCAGCTTGCTCCACGCATAGGATGTGCTCGGCACTATGGCCCACATCCACCCACACTTGGAGAAGGTAAGAAAGGAAGAAGCAGAAGAAGATGTCTCGCTAGCTCTACTCTGTAGACCAGCGCTGGAGTAAGCTGATGACATGGTAACACATTAGGCATCTTACAATTCAATTTACTCTAATCTAATCATATCTACACAGCAGTTTCAGAGGTGGAACTGCACCAGAGAAGTTTTTGCTGTTCTTGTCTGATTAAAATAAAGAGGGAGGCGGGATCAGTAGGTTTGTCACTGTCAGCCTGACAGCCAGCAACACACTTCCATAGATCCATCACTACAAATGTACACAGTAAATACACAGTTAAAGCACTCCTCAGGTAGAATGAGTTGTAAGGTGGGAGCAAGCTCAATCCTGTGGTATTTTGACAGTATAGGTGAGCTCTAGCAGCTTTGGGGTTGGTAGGAACCATGAGGGTGCTACGGCCACAGGAGCCCAGTACCACTTTACACATGGAGACTAAAATAATACCCCTATGTCCCTCAAAATGTTTACACTGATATATTTGATTATGTGTTACTCAATATTATAGAAAAGCGACATGGGGAAGTATATTTTGTGCTAAAACTGGGAATGCACTTTCAAACATACTCAACAAGGAAATTGAATGTCTTATTAAATCCGTATTATCAAAACACTGTTCAAAAATTTAAAGAAAGTAGCTTTTCATTTTATTCATCGAGGAATCCATTAAAGCCTAAGCTCTGAAGTAGTATGTAAATTATGTGCCTTTCAAGGTAGAGCTAGGGCAAATTCACTCCATCAACTAATGATGAACCTCATTATGTGCAGAGAGTATTCATAATGAGGAAACAAGCCACCCGCCATTCCATGTTCTAACATAAATCCCTGTAAAATGTGAATATCTCCACGTCTAATTAAAGGCTACTAATTCCTATCATCCCCTACACGGCCCAAAAAGCAAAAAACTAGAAATGCGTTGAAAAAGACATCCTTTGATTTTACAAAATGCATTTATTTGTGTTTACTTCTAATGTGTCGCGATGCAAGGTTTTATTAAAGAAAAATCAATCCCTATTTTAGAGGAGGAAAGTTGGGGGGGGGGGGGCCCACAAAAGTTTATTTACATTATCTGACATGGTCTTCCATTTCTAAAGAGAGTTTCTGATTAGCACAGGTCAGGCTGCATAGCTCAACAGAAAAATAAATAGAGGCAGAGAAAAGAAATCTCCAGGAATGAGGAAGAAATAATATTTTGAAAGAAAAAATAAGTTTTAAAAAAAAAAAAAAAAGGAGGGAAAAAGAACAGTTTACTTATCCAGGTTTGCTCTAGAGCTAAGACTTCCTAAGAATAAATAATCCAGACATCCCCTAACAACTGGCAAGGCAAGCAGCAGAGTCAGGAAGAGGGAGAGTCAACTCAGCAACACAACATGTATTTAACATATTTTTCGAATGATCCTTAATTTAGGAATAAACAGCGTCCCTTCCAAAATCCGGCAGGAATTAGGGATTGAAGACAATGTTGCGTGATAGAGGCTGAAAGGGAAGTGCTCTTCCCCAGACTTACCTAGATCTGGTATTTATACCCCCGAGCGCAGCGTCCGCTCCTACGACCAAAAATGTATTTCTGATTAAGTTACATAACACCCAGCGTAACTATCACCACCAGTCCATTCGCTCTTGCACTGAATTATGGATTTGCTCTCTTGTTCCTCCCAGTATGAAAGTGGACAGGTTCGCCGACTCCCCTGAAGGGAAGACACGCCACTGTTTCTGGTTTTACTGCTCTGTATTAATATTTCCCTACGTTCTCTAAACAAACCGAAGAGTGCAGCAAAACCTAAGAGTGTTTCAGGCTGCAGGATGAGAAAAGCACCCACTGAAGCTGAATAACGCATAGGCTTTAAAAAAAGAAAGAAGAAAACAGGAAAAAAAAAAAAAAAAAAAAAAAAAAAGAAAAAAAAAAAAAAAAAAAAAAAAAAAAGAAAAAAAAAAAGAAAAAAAAAAAAGAAAGAAAGATGACATAAAGGGATGGTTTAAGAAAAGCGATAACTCCTCACAGGGCAAGGAAGCACTTGGCCAGGCGCAGAAAGGGCTGCGGTACCTCCGAGATTACGCCAATCGAAAAGTTACAATCCTCGGGTAAAAATTACCCCTCACGCTTCATCCCTACAACAGCTTACTTAGCATTCATAGAAATTCAGAGCTGCCAAGAGGAGTATGCACATGTAAACCCACAAACGCAAAAGACAAAAACATAAAAATTACTATATAAAAGAATAAAGCAGAGCGCACAGATTAAAGTATTTT
>VWYK01104492.1:12863-28511 GCA_013399775.1 Semnornis frantzii
CGGGGGTGGGGAGGTGGGGGGGTGGGGGAGAGCCGGGTGCCGGGAAGGAAGAGTTCTGCAGGATTTATTTGACACTTATTTTCCGGGCAGCCCTTTTGTGGAGTTGCGCCGTTTGTTTCTTATTGTCTGAGCAGCAGTTGGAAGCGTCTCCCCGAGGGGGCCCCTCAGCCCGGCTCGGCCGCTTTGACAGGGAGGTAACCATATTAGGATGTGTATGGCAAAGTAAACAATAACAGAGTTGCGATGAAATGGAAATATTCCACCCCCCCTCCAGCTAATAGTGTTAGTGTCAGTCCTGTTTTTAGCCTTTTCCCACTAGTTTTGTCTGCTGCCTTAAGCAGGCCAGTTTAAATAATAAAAAAAAAAAATTAAAAATAGGAGGGAATAAAAAAGGGGATGGGGGGAAAGGCAACTGGTCCCAGCTTCCCAACTGCTCACAGCTGAAAACGTTACAGGTCACAGTGGGAAAAGGAGGGGGGGAGCACTTTTAATAGCCAAATAAAGACATGACAGTTTAATCACTGAAAAGAATAAAATAATCCAATAGTGCCCACATGCATCGCCCAGACCCACGGCAGAATGAAGGGGTGATTGGGGATAGGGAGGGCAGGCATTAAAATTGCAATTTTGAAAGCAGGGGGCAAGGAGATTAGAAAAGTCCAGTGGCGTTTGACACAATTCACAGCGAACTAGTGGGATGAGCTAAGTTGTGCAAACCCCTGCAAGTCTGCTGGCTTTAAAGCTTTGAAGTTGCTGGGTTTACAGGATAAAGCACTTGAAGCAAATTGTAAAATGCAGGTGTCGAGTTATTCGGTTTAATCAGAAACAGAGCCCAGAGCAGCCGCCATGCAAAGGCTTCCCCACCAGCACGGCCAAGAGAGAGAACTTCTGCAGCAGGGAAATACTTTTAAGTTGAATTATATTATTTTAATACCTCGGTTCCACATCCTAAGCAAATTATCAAGAACAACAAGTGCAGCATCTTCGAGGGACAGGGCGGCTGCTGGTGGCTGCTGCGTGCCGAGGCTCAGAACCAGCCTGTGAAGGAACTGCAGCTATACCACAGAACAAGTTTGCATGTCTCGGTGGCAGCAGATCGGGGCAGCTCTCCGGTGCAACCGCCTAACACAAGCTGTTGAGCTGCTTGCACCACCACTCAGCATCCTCCACCACTCAATGGCCAGCAAAATGGAACGCTCCTCTGGCAAGGTCTGATGAGAGAGATCACCAATGTTTTCTGCCTGCACCAGGCACCGGTGTGATAAGATATGGCATAAGGAGAGGTTTAAAGTGGATAGGCAAACCGAGTTGCTATGATATCAGGCTCTCAATTCATAACAAAGACACCATTACTCTGACAAATACTCCGTGCATTTACTTGGCCAAAATCACTCCTACTTGGCTAACACACAGCACTCAGAACATCAGCACTGACATCAGATGGTACCCTCTGCCTTTCCACATGGCACGTGCCTGCGCCATTAATGCACTTTACATTTTTCAACCATCTTCTTGTAACCTAAACACCTCTGAAACGACACCACGCACTACCCATCTGTGCCTCATGTGCAACAGCCCCCCCCCCCAATAAAAAGTTAACTGAACATGCCAATATCAGAATCAATAAATCACAGGACCAAGTCACAGTTCAAAAGTTCAAAGACATGATGGCCAGTTCACTACATCGTAGCACTCAACCAATAATAACTTGACTCCATCACTCCTCATAGTATAGACAATTTCATAGCATCATTTTCATTAGCCTGTCTCACTGAAAATTGCCAGCTATTTAGGTATACGCTAAAATAAATTAGCCATTTCATCGAGCACTGTGATTCTTATAAAATACATTAACACAATACTCAATTTTCCAGTTGGAGTAAATAAATAAATCAATAAATTCAATAGAGTAATTTTTTTTTCCTTTTCTTATTGTGGAGCTTCAGCTCTCAGCGTAAAGTGTTTTTATTGGGTTTATTTGTTTCAATAAAAATTGAAATGGGCCACTGATCTTAGCAGTAAGATCTGGGGGGGGGGAACAACCCAGCCCTAGTTAATAGTCAGAAAGAACACTGTGCAGTTCAGCCAACTGGTAATATATAATTTTTGGTCAAAAATCATTTTCATTACAGTTATTAACCAGCCACTCAGTTCTGAAGGGCCCTTCTCTTCTCTCATAACCCTTCCTGAAGAGGGGCAGCATTCTGAAGCCTTATGAGAAGCCCTCTGACTTGAAGGGGAGAGGGCTCAGGTCTTGCCAAGCTCATCGTGATGGGCTGCAGGCAATCCCATGCTGCTTTGGTTCTTCCACAAACAAACCAGGTGTGGAAAAGCTCCCAGCACTCACATTCATTTTTAAGCACTCATAGAATACTACATTCAGCATGGCTGTGGGTAGAAGCATTTGACATCAGAGATAAGATGGCAGGAGAGGAAGACTGGGGAATATAGGAGAAAAGATCATGGAGACCCTAATAACTTGATTCTTGTAGAGTGCTGTTGTCACTGACTCTTTAGGTCTGTGCTGACCTAAAGACATGGCCAGTAGGTTTTATGTTTCAATGGTAGAAAAGCAATTTGATGATGGCTTCCTACAGCACAGCTTAAGTGCATCCTTTGGAGACCTCATATGTGGCTTACAGCAGCTCCTGCTCTATGGAAAAGCACCTTCTTGTAGAAAAGCAATCCCTCTGCCTTGGGTAAAACATGCATTGCATCAGGGGCTGAGCAACAGGATGATTCAGAATTTGGCCCAGCAAAATGCTCACGCATGGACAAAAACCCTATCTTGGTCTTCCTGCTGCCATAATAGAGGCACCCACCAACCCCTCCAAAACTCTCCCAATCCTGGTAACGAAGAACTTCCAGCAAGTCCGACACACAAACCACAGGCATTACCTGCTCCATGATGAGGACAAGAACCAGGAAGAGAGAATGAACCAGGAAGAGAGAAGACATCCCTTGTGACATGAATCGGCATTGAATTCTTCCTTAGCAGTAGAAAATCCAAATGTGTTAACTAACGCATCCCATTTAAGCCCAGAAAGGTTTCACCTAATTGCTTCAAAGAGGTTTGATGTGAATAACACAGTTTGTGAACTGCTCGGTGGTAAGAGGAGGGTACTTTTTGTTCACATTCAGTCTTTAACCTAAGCAGAGGAAAAGTAAATATCAGGTCTCAATTTTAATGACTGTCTATAAATAAAAGCTTCTACACAAAATGCACGGTTTGCAAAGATAACGACTTTAAGTATGATGTCACTAGTGACCTGCTGAACTGCATGGCACATGTCAGACAGACGTCTGTTTCTTAAATTGCAGCCATAAATTAGTAGCCACCAAATCTGTTCTGTCAAGAAAACACAAAGCTTTCCTATTCAGATAAAAGTTTAATGACTGTTTCAGTGTAGGTGTGTGAGTTAAGATCACTATTGATGGGGGGATCGACGGCAAGGTCAGCTGCTCTGAGCAGTAAATACTGCTCCCTGTCAAATGGAGCCTCCTTGGCCATGGCCGTGCAGAGGCCACTGAGCTGCTGAGCCCCACTGCGTTCGCATGCAAACACCTCCTGCAAAAACAACACAGGCAGCTGCAAGTTTCCACAGAGGCTTTTACTAAGTGCCTACAAAATTCCCTCTCTTCTACCTATTAAGATCAACCTTCTTGACCTGACCACGCGTGAAACCAGCAGAAGCAGGAGGCATTTCTTTCATACCTTAGAGGCGTCACTGAAGGACTTCATGCTTGTTTGGGAGTCAGCAGCAAGGCACATTCCAAGTGAGTGCAAGAGAAGAGCTTCTGCTTCGTCTCCCTCTGACCTCTGGGCAACATTACTTAGCCCCAACAGGATCCAAGCCTGACACATATGGAAGGCTTTCCTCTAACTTCATACTGATTAAGATACTAGTATTTTGAAATACAAGCATACTTTTGTAGAGCCTCCCAGCATTGTGCATGTATATCCATACATACAGCATGCTACAGGTGTGACACCAGCCAAAGGACCATGTCCTATCTTAATTACCTTGTTTTCAGTTCCTTAGCAAATCTGCCAACTTTTAATCATTTGCACTGAACTCTTCCTTACCAAGCATTGTCACAGGCCAAAGTCTGGCAAAAAGCTTAATCCAAAACTCCCCAAATGCTCCTGAAAGCAGAGATGGAGACCATCACTGATCTAATATGGTAAGTAACCCTAATCCCCACTTCAAGAAGCCACCGAGCTCCCACGCATTTGAGCACAGACATGAAAACAAATAGGTAAAAGACGTCAGTGGGAGGGAGGCAGCGGGCGGCACCGTTCCTCACCTACTGCCTTCCTCTTCCTCCTCTCTGACCCCCAGCCAGCAGGCAGGGGTAGAGGAAGCCACCTGATTTGAATAGAGAGGAGACATTGCCAGCTCAGGAAGCAGGAAAATGTGCAGACAGGGAGAAAGAGGCCCAAGAGAAATGAACCATGACTGCCTGAGCATGTCACCTATCTCATAGTGGGGCTGCGTACTTTTTTTTTTTTTTGTGTCTGTTTACAGAGGAACTAGAGGGTTTAGTACCACTTGGGACATTTTTGGAAACCTGTAGCTTGGCCAGCCTGAGATCGAATTGTGCAGGCACATCCAAAGCAAAGCTCCCAACTTCAGTGCCTCCTTCCCAGTTACACTTTTTAGCTACAAAAAAATAGAAAAATATAAGGCCGTCTGGCTAACTGTTGGTGAACATCTTCTCATGCAGCCAAGCAGCTTCTACTTGTCTAATCCTTTTCTGGAGAAACAGTTGCAAGGTCTTAGTGAAAAGTTCTGGACATAGAAAACTTCAGCCCAACTGGGCTGACATTTAGTCATACTGAGAACAACATCTTCTCAACAGGAGGTGTTGCTCACTCTGTTTTTTATTTTATTTTTTAATAGAAACATCATCAGCCTCTTTTTTTGTGTCAGTAAGAAAATTACTTTATTTTTTTCCCATGCTATTGTGCTGGTTTCCCACAAAACATCATCTTTGTTTTCTCATATATTATCCTATGCACAGAACTGGCAAAAAGATTTATGTAAAACAAAAAAAGAAATCCCCAAACCAAAATGCAATAACACTATGTAACAAGCCCCATACAGGAGGGAGTGACTTACTGCCAAAGCTTTCACATCTAGCAGGTCCATGCCCTTCAGCAGACAAAGGCGCACTGCCTTTGCCTCCTTCCAGCCTCTCTATAAAACAAAACCCCAAAGCAATCCCCCTGCCCCAGTTGCCTCAGCTGACCTCGCAGGCAGAGCGGTCCCTTCCGAATTCGGTGTGTCCCACCCGTGGTGCTGCCGGGCCCTGCAGAGGCTCTGCTCCAACGCTCACAGAGATTTCTCACTGGGTAGAGCTCCAAAGGAGCTTGAGCTTATGATAAGCAACGGCATACTTAACAGTTACATATTACTGTTCATGATAATGCAATATTTCATTTGGGTGATTTAGAAGTCCCTCTTGACCAACTTACAGTAAGACACCAAACGCTTCATCAATCACAACCATTTTTATTCACAATCCAGTGCAAAAACTACTGGGAGAGTTGAATTTTCAGCAATTCATTGGGGAGGGTATTGCTACTAGCACTGAAAATCCTCCTATCTCACCAATTTTTATGTTAGATTCAAATATATTTTCTTTCTAAGCAGCATTCCATTTTCCTGCCTCTCTCTGCCGCGTTTCTTATCGTGGCAGGGTGAAAGAGTATCCAATTTAATATCTGTTTTGCAGGACAGGAGATTTCTTCATATCTTATGCACTAAGGAAAGCTGCAGGGGATGGCTTAGCAGGCTAAGCATCAGGTTTTAAATACCTAGACTCCCTGGAACCACAGATCCCATCAGGTCGACTGAGCCCTTCATGTTTCTGGGGTAGATAAATTAAGTGTCGTGCTGTTTACTTTGCTGGGATCTTTCTGATGGGACCTCTGCGGTAAGGGTCCTGTCTGTCCTGCGTGGAGTTGAAAGTTAAAGTCTCATGGTTAAGCACACCACCAGGTGCCACCTTGATCTCACTACTGCTAATAGCAATTCTGCCATTTCTGTTAGGAGAGACAGTCCCAAAAATCTGCTCCCAAAACTTGCTGTGCCATTACTGGATGACTGAAAATTATTCAATGGCTTATCTACCTCGGGTTTGGTGACTGGTAAAGGGAATAAAAAAGCATGTACACCTCCCAGATGTTTAATTCATAAGTTACACAAAACTGTCAGATCTATGGATGACAGAAGAGAGATATTCATCATTTTTACAGCCTGATTTCTGTGGTTGGAGGTAACCCTATGTTTCTGCAAAGTCATACCCTCTTCCCACTTACACATGGAAGCGATGGGTGAGCCCACCGACACTCACTCACAATAGAAGCCTTTCAGATGGAAAGCAACAGAGAAAAGTAGTGCAAAATGATCATGAGAGACAAAGTGTTAATAATAATAATCACAGAAGTCACAGTTTTGACATGTGCAGAGAGATGTTGAGGTACTGGAACACCACCAGAGAAGGGCGAAGAAGCTGTTGAGGGGCCTGGAGCACAGCCCTGTGAGGAGAGGCTGAGGGAGCTGTGTGCAGCCTGGAGAAGAGGAGGCTCAGGGCAGACCTCATTGGTCTCTACAACTACCTGAAAGGAGGTTGTAGCCAGGTGGGGGATGGCCTCTCCTCCCAGGCAACCATGAACAGAACAAGGGGACACAGTCTCAAGTTGTGCCAGGGGACATATGGGCTGGATATTAGGAGAAAGTTCTTGACAGAGAGTGATTGGCATTGGAATGGGCTGCCCAGGGAGGAGGTGGAGTCACCGTCCCTGGAGGTGTTCAAGAAAAGCCTGGATGGGGCACTTAGTGCCATGGTCTGGTTGATTGGCTAGGGCTGGGTGATAGGTTGGACTGGATGAGCTTGGAGGTCTCTTCCAATCTGGCTGATTCTATGATTCATACACTCATGTTCACACACACCCACACACACTCCTACCCCTCAACCTTGGACATTTCACAGAGGTCCTCTCATCCACAAGAGGTCTGATTCACAGAGGGTAGACTCAGTGATGAAGAAAACAGGATGTTTTGAGGAGGGCAGCTGCAAACATACGCTTGGACACTTGGGACCTATTCCTGGCCTTACTCTTTCTTTCCCAGCCATCATTATTTTAATGGATTCAGATACACAGAAGATTCTGGGAAAGGAGGATGAAGGGAAATATAATGTAACAAAATAGAAAAAAAAAATAAAGTGAGTTCTTCTAAATAATTTCCCTTTTAAATAGAAATTAAGCAGAAAACATACTACCTTTTGTTTTGGCTACGAGAAAGGACTCTTGTTTGATTTGTTTCCACAAAAGCTGACAGTACACATTGCCTCCTTAGGGTACCAGAAATAGTAATTAGCACTACTAAAATGCTGTGTGTTACGATGACGTAGCGAAGGTTAAATGTGGCTGTTGGCTGTACTGGCAGTAATTCCTTCTCAGGTGGCTTAGTGCAACTCCCACATTTTCCTCCCAAACTACATGAGGACCTGCTGGTGCTCCAGCAGGACACCACATCAGCCTACAAACCTTACTGGAACAGGGCAGGAGATGGGACATGAAACAGCCCTTCAGCTCAATTTACACATTGTTACACTCAAACTGTTTTTCAATGTTTGTTTGGTTCTCTTTGTCTAATCAGCAGACAGGACAGCAATCCATTTTCTGAAACCATCTCCTATCCAAGACAAGATATCCAGTGCTGCAAACATTATTTGCTTTCCAGAGGGGAAAAGCTCCACACCAGGAAAGAAACCAGACAAATATTTCTGAGTAGGGCCTGTTTTTACTGCAGTGTTTGGTACATTTGTCTTTTGGAGGCAGGACAAAGACCTTTACAAAGCAAGATCAGGATATTCCCTGTCAAATCTCTGCAAATCCAAACAGAAGAATCTGCTATGAAGAACAAGGCCTTTACCCCAAATCCATCTATTGATCCTAGAATTTCAGTTAGGCACTCCAAAAACTGCTCATTAGCTTTAAACACCTGGGCCAAGGACATGAAGGTCTGTCCTACATACTCCAGTTGTGGTAGGGGACAGAACTATAGAAGAAAAAACATAAGGCAAGCCAGGGGGTGGCTGCACAGCAGAACTAAAACCATACAGCACCTTGTTAGTTCGCCCTTTAAACTAAGTTGGATGAGAAAGGGTGTAAACTCCTGACAAAATGCCGGTCCACCATAAAGCCCTTGCAGGGTGGCTGGCCAGCAGGTGTGTCTCCAAACCCACAAAACATAGTAAAACCCTTGAGAAAAAGTGGTGGGAACAAGAAGATGGACGTGCATCGCTCTCCCAGGCACACATCTCTTGGTCCAGAGGACACAGAATCAGCGTTGCAGCTCAGCCCTTCCACCTTTCTGGGCTCAACCTAACAAGATGCCCTCCATATTGTCATCTGCCCTCTTTTTTGCTCTTTGCTGAGGAAAACACAACTGGCCCAAAGTGCTGCTGGCTGCTGCAGGCACTGGCAGCTCTTGTAGCACATAGGCAAATCCTTCATGTCCAGCATGTCCCCAAATGCGCTGAACCGCGTCCAGAGAGCCTGGCTGCAGGTCCCAGCTCAGGCAAAGCGAAGCAGAAAAGAAAATCATCAGCCTTGACTCTTAGCTCCTGTTTCAGTGCTTCGAGTCACTAGTGGTCAGCAAGAAGACTTTCAGATGTAATGGTGTGTTCAGAGGGAAAAAACAGGAATAGAGAGCAGGAGTAAGTGCTGTGCCTCCTGTTATCCTGAGGGCAAGCCAGGATGCTCTCCCTGGCAGTGGGCTCCGATGGCTGGTCACACCCACTGCTTCAAATCAACAAGCAAACTGAAATGAAAAATGGAAGGGACAAGGTGAATTTGAGATGAAAGCAAAACAGCCATCCTCTCTATCAGGTCTGAGGAGTAAAGGATGAAACAGGATGGAACTGGTTGGGTTTTAAAGCAGGAAAGGAATGGCAGAGAACACTTACAGAGAAATGTATTTTGATGTAAACTTTTATATGCCCATCCCTTGTAACTGGACATCAGGGAAGAAGTTAATAAACATCAGAGTGAGAAAAACACAGTTAAAAAAAAAAAAATCAAACTACAAATCCATTTCTTCCAAGATCTTAGAAATAACTCTGAGGCTATATATGCAGGGAGTCAAGCACACTCAAATATAACTTTGCATCTTAAATGTAAGCACACATACATACAAACAAGGTTTTGCAGATGTTTGCTAGCTATATGACAAAATTTTCCAGGGTTGATGCTGCAGCTTATGTTACAGTGCCTGTAATATAGCTGCAGATCAGCCCCTCAAGAAGGGGCCTTGGAAAGAAGCTGAAATAGCGACAGTTTGTGTTGCTGGGGATATTTCTGAGACACAGTTGCTGTTTACTGTGTTGCTATTTCCAATCAAGCTGCAAAGTCCACCCATAAAACAGGAGGAGGCATTTCTTTGGGTGTGGGACAACACAGCACACATACAAGGAGGACCAGTTCTTCATCTGCTACGCCCAGGCAGACCTCACCAAAACACTCTGAGCCTGATCTACAGCACAGCATCGCAGCATCTGGCCCACAAAGAAAACTACATTCAAAATCCCCAGTTGCAAAGCTTCTCTCTGGTATATATTTATGCACAAAGCTCAAATAATTTAATACCACGCCTCACTAATCATGTGAGTGCACAATTTTTGCAGGGACAAATGGTTCTTGTGCACTTATCTTGTGCACCTCTTGCTCCTGGCTTAGAAAAGGTGCCTGGGAAACTTGCTGGTGCCTTTAAAGGTGGCATCTCTCTATCTATGCCATATACAATCCAACATGATTAACTGCAGGCTCCCTAGGAAAGATTAACCCACTCGACGAGGAGTCCAAACCAAATCGTAACGATGGCAAATCACAGCATATGGCCAATTGGACAACTTCATTCCACTTCAAAGGGAAATTAAGTAATACACTCTGGGGTATGTTCTTCTCTTGTTACACTCACAAATCCCCATTAATGCTAATGATTGCACAAAGTGCAAGAAAAATGCTACAAACACATAAGCCAAAGCAAGACCGGTCAGGAACATGCAAAAGCATATGCAAAGGGATCCAAAGAGCATTTAAACGTAGCACAACTTCCTTTCTGCCTTTCTTTCCTTAAAAGCAAGAGGCATGCAGGACTGCAAAAACATGTAATTTGCCATCAAATGTACAAACTACAGCTCATGAAAAAACAGTGATATAGAGACCAGAAATTTAAGGCCAGTACAAGATCATCATTGTAACTGGAGATCTGAAAAGTGGCTCTTGAAGTAGAAAAGGCAACATCAACATCAATTTTTTTTTTTTTTTTTTTTTTGGATAACCATTGCCTACCAACTCTGAAAATAAGAATGCCTACACTGACCTGCTTGGACTCTCTGTTATAGTTTGGGCTTGGTACCCTCAGCTCTCCTCAGCTGGGTGGCTAAATGGAAGTCCAAACACAAGGTTCAGAGAGTTCTCTTATTAACCTTTCACTTCACACTTCCAATTTTAGACAGTAGTTAAACCACTTTTCAGAAATTGCACTTATTCTTAGTTACTTCTGAGAGGAAGAGTTCATATTTCTGACTACACCCATGATGCCAAGACTGTTGTGAAAAGACAGCACTGAGTTAATACACTGGACAACAGAGAATGAATACATTGGGGTTTGGCCTTTTTTTACCTTCCTTGCATTTGTATGTTTATTAGAACCTTCGCCAAGAGCAGTCCATTGGCTTCAAAACTGCCAAAATCTCTTGACATGGTGATGTCTAGACACGAAATCAATCATAGAGATGATCTCCCAGATGCAAAATTTGTGACAGGAACCTGCAGCCCTCCGTTGTAGTGGGGCAGCACAGTGACTCATTAGTACCTTTGGCAAATGCCCGGTGGTGGTGAAGACCACGTTGTGTCACCATGGCTCACCAATGCTTGGTAAGTATGAAGTGAGCTGGGGCAAGAATTGAAAAAGTCCTAACTGCTCCTGAAATACTCTTACTTGCAACCAGTTGCTGTTCCAAGCCATAGGACATTTTCCAGCATGGTTCTGAGCACCACCTCATTCAGGGTTGCTGAAGATCAATTTTGTCTTTGAGCAAGCAAGAAAAAAAATAAAAAAAAATCAGATTTGGAAACTGAAACGTTTTGTAATCCCTTGCCATGCAACTTGGCTTTCAGGCAAATTTCCAATCCTTTCAATAGCAAATACCAGACACATACACTGTCTTCTACCATCTCTTGGTGTATTAAGAGCAGAGTGTGATATGATACCACACACGTTTAAAACGCTGCACAAGCGGAAGGGAGTGACACAGCCATGTACAGTGGTAGAGGAGACAGAAAACATACCACATGAAATAAAACAGAGCCAAAATAACCATTTCTGTTACAACTAATTTATCTTCTCCTGCTCCCCTCTGGAATTCAGCATGACTGTCCTGGCACAAGGAGCACCTGGGCAACATGCAGTGCTAGCTGAGCTGACTCCATCAGGGAAGCCTGGCTTGTCCAAGCTTTGGCCATAGAGAGGGCACAAGACAAGGAGACGACAAACAGCGGGGCAGAGCTGATCAGCAGCACTGAGCACTACGACACAATCTCAGATACAACTGGGCTATTGCACTGCTCTTATCAGCAGATACAAGTTCAAGGTCAGCCCTGATGCACTTTACTGAAAACTGACACTGTCTGCATCCTGCAGCCAGCAAGACTTCAAATCGAGGCACCCAATTATTAGTAGTTAGTTTATTTATTATTGTGGGGCCTCAGGACAAACAAAAAAGGAGCCCCATTGAGCTCAGCCTTGTACAAAAATGCTTAATTAGCCTCTTCATAGGTTGTTCCCTTCAGCTTCTGTTAAATAAGGTATTTTCAAACACAAATAAATTCAAAATTTCAGGATTCCAGAAATAAGTTCCCTGAAATCTGTTTCTATAAACCATTAGCGTGACTTTGCCTCTCCACATTTTAGCTGTACACTGAACACTTAACTCTTTTGCTTACTTCAAGGAAAAAAAAAAAAAAGTGTATTATAAAATCCTGGACCTTAGGATATATATGGATTTTTGCCATTCATTTAAAAGCCTTGAACTCATAGTTTTTCTAAACTATTAAAGTTGCAAAATAATTGTTTTTTCTGTTGTTTTTTCTCCTCTAGCTATAGTATTTGCATGCCACTAATACATATCAAAAGGTAGAGGAATATTCAGAAATTGGAAACACAAGAGTTGAGTTTTGGCATTACAGAAATTGGTTTACCAAATGAGAAGCCATGCTAAAATCCAGTCATTTCTGCAGGACAATGAAATCAGTGCAGAGCTAGCTAAGAGGAGCACTCCTGCAGCAGTGAATGTGGGAGAAGACAAACAAAAATTCTGGAAGGAGAGCAAAACCTCAGGCTTTTCCCACTTTCTCTGGAGGCATTTTGCCATGTCCGTTAATAGAGGCACCAATTGTCATGTCCGTTAATAAAGGTGCCAAAGTAGTTGCACCATTGGTCCAACTTCCTGCACCAACACTTGTATGCTGTTCTTAACACTTGCAAAATTCAAAAGGTGAAAGGACAAAGTGGCACATGAAGCAAGAGGCAGACAGCTCACCCTTCTCACAGTCGTTCACCCACGGTATCAAATCTCCCCAGCTCGTCAGCAGATGGATCCTGAGGACCAAACCATCACTTGAAAGCATTTTCGGACCATTTTCAAACACAAATACTTTCTGCTGAGTCTCCACCTCGCTCAGATTTGTACCACTAATTTAGAGGTCACCAGCTATTACATCCTATTATCTAACCCTTCAGACTCTGCTTTATTTCTTTCTACAGTTAGTGTTCTCTGATGTTTCCATTCGCCTTTGTTTAATGTAGCTGCCTTTTTAGACCATGCTCTGGATTACATTTCCCCCAAGCTTAGTCCAGCAATTTCTTGGCAACAAATGGTATTTGGATACCCCACAGAAACCCCACATCAAATATTGATTAGTGTTCCTTCCATTACCATAAGGCTAAACCAGTTGGGTCCTAAGAGCAAATTAAAGAGCTTGCTCCCACGGTCTGATCCTTCAGAGGAAGGATGTAAGTATTCTCCACAACAAGGAAGATGCTGTCATAGACTCAAATAAATGCCCTGAAAATGGTTATTTCTCTGGTATGGTTAAATAAAGAAAATACAGTAAACTACTTTGCATGCAGAAGATAAAAATCAATAGAGTTTCCATTTAGGCAACAAAAAGTGTAATATATTGCTTTACATATGTACATACTCTTCATTTAAGGTGGAGATTCCACAATTCCCCTCTGAATACCAGCTTTGCAGCAGGCACCTCTCTATAGCACTCAGCAATCTCTGCTTGACATTAGCACTAAACAATATTCATTAAGAGCATAACACTAAAGTGCAACATGTAAGTAAATCAAACTCTCAATGCTCTATTTTACAAATTTCATGGGCCACTGGGGATAATTAAAAGGGTAATTATATAAAGTTGCTGCAGTTTTGAGACTCAAATGACATTTTCTGCTTTAAAGCACTCGATAATCTGGTGTTTTTTCTATGCAGACAGTCTTTTTGCACTTTTATGGTCAAGCAGCATAAACAAACAAGAACTGTTTTTTAAGGTATTTCAATTTATTTTTTTCTCTGTCCCCCAACCCCCCCTTTATTGATCAATAACACTCATTAGTTATTCCTAAATGTCCTGCGATAATATATCAAGAAAAACTAGGCCTTTAAGAAAAAAAACAACAAAAATCACTGATCACCACAGAATGATACTGAGCCCCAAGCCTGGTTTAGACTGCAGCTCTGAACAAAAATGGTATTGCTTTGGGTGTTTACAGCACTGGAGTGCTGTTTGGTTTGTCACTGTGTTTAACCACTGCTCTAAAGCTAGCAAAGTACATTACTGGTAGTAACAGCTCATGAAAAATACAGCGAAGAAACTGCTAGTGGCAGAAGCATTTAACTTTCTTGTTAGCAGCCTCCCCCATGTGGCACTTTAGCACCAGCAAGTTGTTTATTATGTTCTGTGCCAGGCAAAACTGATTAAATGGGGCTCTTAAGAATCAAAGCGTTATAAATTCATGGAAATACAGCAAGCAATAAATTCCATGGAATTAAAAGCTTACTAGTGCTATTAGCATTTCAGGGTGTTTGCATTGTTAATAGTGATGTACAAAAATGATGTTGCTATAAGACAAGGCAAAGCAACAGAACGTATGTTTCGGCTGCTACATTTTTACACTGTGTCATCATTACTCGGAATGTTTTTCCCCTCCCAAAACTAAAATGCTCATTAATGCTTTAAAGAAATATCTGAACTAAAGGTCTGCAGACCACAGATTTACATCCTTAGTTAAAAAAAAAAAAAAAAAAAGTATCATCCATGAAACATAATGCTGTCATGGCTCTGTGAAAGAGCCCAAAGCAGAGGAGGTTTGCCCTGGCTTTAGGGAGGAGGAAGAGGGGTTAAGAAGAGTTACTTTGCTGACATCATAGGGGCACATTCCTACAAAAAAACTTGCCAACATTTTAATAAGTAAACTCATTCTTAACACCAAAAAGAAAGGGCAATCTAGTCTGACCCAGTGGTCAGTGAATCTGTCAACAGCTCTCCGAAGAGACATATTTATCATCATTCCATGGGAATGACTCTGGTGGCAGGTGACAAACTTCTGCGTTGTTCCTGCAGAGTTTCACATGAAACACTTGATGCCAAGCTGGGATTAGGCCTTCTCTTAGGTCCATCTGTTTGCAGGTAGCCAGTATCTTTGTAAATGGAATTCCTTTCAAGCAGAAACTTGGTAAAGAAGCTTCCTTAGGTATGTAGTTGAGAAGGAGAGGAACAGGACACACTTTCCAAAGTGGCAGAAAAAATGGGTCTTGGAACAGTTTGCTCTGTAGTGGGAGGTGGGGGGTGGGTGGGTGGTGGTGAGGTAGGTGTTGGTGTTGTTTGGTGTTTTTCTATTAATTAAAGGAACAATTTATACCTTTGATATGCTTCATCAACCAACATCCACATAAGCTCACCTGCAGTGTCCCTCACCCAACATCCACATAACCTCACCTGCAGTGTCCCTCACCCAACATCCACATAACCTCACCTGCAGTGTCCCTCACCCAACATCCACATAACCTCACCTGCAGTGTCCCTCACCCAACATCCACATAACCTCACCTGCAGTGTTCCTTTGAGGATGAGGGGCAGATCTGGCTCTTGTGAAAATCAAACCAGAGCCTTGCTGCCACAGTTATGGTTTGACATAGGATAAAAAGCATGTTCTGGATGGTACATCATGCACAGCTGCCAAGGTACAAAACCAAGAAAAAAAAACAATAAAGCTTTTTCCAGAACAAACAGTACCCATGCCATGGATTGAATCAGCTGCAGAGGTAGGAAATGAACCCCAAATCCTGACTTGTGGGCCCAGGTTCTGTACAAAGCACACATTAACAGCAAAAACACTCTCCCAAGATTGAGGGGGTTGACACTTTGTTTACCTCAAGCAAAACAAAACAAAGCAGTAGGTTTTAAACTGCTCAGAGGCACGTTGTCTTTTTGATGTATGCATGTCCTGGCAGTCACACATCTGCATCAGGAGAGAAATAGCCCCCTTTTTTTTTTTTTTTTTT
>VWYK01104492.1:28978-41958 GCA_013399775.1 Semnornis frantzii
CCCCCCCGCCCTTGTCCCACTGATGCTGTCTTCTATGCATCACATGTTCCCACACAACATCCTCCCACATCACCAGCAGCCCACTCTCCACTGCACTTCGTGCAGGCATTGGGGCCAATTGTGATGACGACCTCTAACTCCATGTTCTTTCTTCTATTGGGGGCAGATCCTCTCTTGAATTTGGCCAGCATCCTCCTTGTATTTGGAGGAGTTCATGCCTGGTCCACTACATCTACCCCAGGAATGACAGTAGCAGAGAAGCAGAAACATGGGGCAGGCTAGATGTTACTCCAGCCACATATGGAGGTACTTTGGGGTCTATCCTCTGCAGACAGCTGATATCATAGGATGGTAAGATTGGAAGGGACCTCAAAGATCATCTAGTTCCAACCATAGGCAGGGACCCCTCCCACTAGGACAGGTCACTCAAGGCCTTGTCTGACCTGGCCTTGAACACCTCCAGGGAGGGAGCAGCCACAACCTCCCCAGGCAACCTGTTCCAGTGTCTCGCCACCCTCACTGTAAAGAACTTCTTAACATCCAGTTTAAATCTCCTCTCTTCCAGTTTAAAGCCACTGCCCTTTTTCCTGTCACTGCAAGACCTCATAACATAGTTGATAACAGCCCTACTCTTGCTAACAGGAAAGACAGAGACACAGACACAGGAGAGAAGATGCAGGTGGGGAACTGAGAGTATATGGCCTTATGATGGCAGAGCACACAGGGACAGCTCAGGGCATCCCCTTGCTGCATGCAGCTGACTGGTAGGTGTGGTGCCTGCAGAGAAGGCCACTGCTAGTTAAGAGAAGACAGATGGAAGGAGCTAGGAAAGTATAGATTTACTTTAAGGGGCAAACAACTTTTCCTAACACTCTACAAAAGCCCATCAAGAAAAAGCTACCACCTGCCAACAGTCCCAAGCAACGTATCAACCAAAGCAAGAATGGATGTTTCTTCTGAGTGGTTGTTTCAGTCTCAAAGAAGGTGCTCAGAACCCTTGTAACTAAAAGCCTTCCTCTCCAGTAGCTTCTGGTGTGGGAATTTCAAAGACAGGTTCCTCAAGTGGTGTGGAGTCCAAGTGACACTGGGATGCAGGTGATACAGCACAGCTCCATGACGCTGCCTCCTCCTGCCCAGCTGGGAATCCACTGCAGGAGTTTAGCACAACTTTCAAACACAGCTGAGCCTAGTAACTCCTAACTACTTCGTCAGCTCCTCTCTGAGCTTTCCATCCCAACTGTGCTGGGAAAGGAGGAAAAGGACTTCACTGGAATTTCTGGCCTTATCCAGTATCTAGAAAACACTATGATTGATCTTCAAGTATTTCAAAGCCAGTTAACTATGGCAGCTTACAGAGCAGAAAGGCTCCAGCTGGCCTGTGGACTGTCAACATACAACACACTGACTACACAAACCTGGGGAGAATTAGGGGGCACAGAGCACACACATGAGAGTTACACTGTGTACAGGGGGGATCTGCACTATTCTTCATACAATTTTCTGCAGCTTATTACAGAGTTAATAGACTCTGGGGAAAAAAATGTGAATGCTGTCAGAGGTTCAAGATGTAGAAATTGTTTTTAAACAATTACTTCAATATTATAATTCGATTAAAAAAAAAGTTTCATGCACTTGGGTCTCATTGAGGAGATACTGAAAAAGCAAAGTCTGCATTTTCAAACTACATTCTTTCAGTTACTCAGTTTTTAAAAAGACAGGAGACAGACCCTCCTTTTACCTTCCATAAATACAAATCTAGATAATTCTTTCAGTTTTAAATAATATGTCTAATTAATGTATTTTCCCCCCTCCAAACCTTGTATTTATCTGCTGTGGAACTAATGGCAGAAATGAATTGTTTCAAAGATAACAGAGAGTAAATAG
Organism: Semnornis frantzii; assembly: GCA_013399775.1. Lineage (NCBI taxonomy): Eukaryota > Metazoa > Chordata > Aves > Piciformes > Ramphastidae > Semnornis > Semnornis frantzii. The sequence continues at coordinate 30,863 of VWYK01104492.1, forward strand.
AAGTTTGGAACCTTGCAGCCTTACCTTGGCAATCTGTGTCTCCTAATTGACTCAGCAGACTACACTTACCATTCCTTACAACTTTTACAAGACCTCCTGTGGGCTTATTTTAATGTTCTCCAAAACTGAGCTCCGAGTTTTGAACACTCGAAGCAAGTAACACCAAAACCAATTATCTCTCCCTCTTTAAAACAAAAGGAAACAAATAATAGAAGCATTTTTTTTCCCTCACCAGACATTAGATCTTAAAGAGGAACAAAGACACAAAAGAGTTTCAGGCTTTTCAGAACATTCCCCGTTCTTTCCCAATAATAACATCTTTAACAATGTTCAACTTGCATTCAATAAAGCTTTAAAAGCAAAATTCTCCCAATAAAAATTATCTTTCCCAGTTATTGGAATAAAACTTAAATGGAGAAGAGTGACAGCAATAAAGCAAACAACAACCAAAAAACCCTGTAAAAATAACTGCATGATATTTTTCCAATTAAAATGGGGTTAAAAAATCCCCTTCTCTCCCTAAAAGGAAATGGTCTCATTGCCTATATTATTGATTTATGCTGCTGTTGTTTTTTTAATGTAGAACTTTCTATTTCTAAGGTCTTTACAGACAATTACTAATGTCACAACTGAGTAGCACAGTTCCATTGGTGGAAATGCCCCAGGAGCAGGAAGTGCTGTGCCCTTCCACAGACATTTCCTTCCATCAGTGGGATCTCCTAACCCCTTAACACATCAGAAGATTAAATGAAACATTTGTATTACAACTAATATGGATAAACGTAGAGGCTACATAGCAGGACAAGAAAGTAGACCTATCACTCAAAAGATGCCAATTTATCTTTTAGGAAAAAGAGGGAACAATTTTTTTTTTTTTTTTTTTTTTAAACAAATAGAAAGACATCATCATATTTGGAAAAAAAGGAATCTATTTTGAAAAGTCACATTATAAACTACTGATATTAATGGTTTGCCATGGAAATGACGTCAGAGCCTTAGTTACAAATGTCCAAATGTTTGTGCTACCCAACTAAGAAAATAAACAGTGAGCTCAGAGTCAGAAATGACCCTTTTGAGCAATTAAGCTGTATTACGCAAAGCACACTAAAATCTGTAGGGCCAGCAGAGGTGGGAGACCCCCAAATTAAAATTCACTGATTGCACTGGGAGAAACAGTCGGCAATTAAACATCTCAGAGGCGGAGACTGAAGTTCCTGCCATTAGCAGCATGAAAAATGCTTTCACGTGTTGCAGTGGGAAATATGGGTAGGCAATCAGGGCCAAAACACTTTTAAAATAATTTTAAAAAGAAAAAAAAAAATAAAAAGCAGCAGCCTTGGTTTTAGTATGAGCTACCAAATAGAGTGGCCTCCTGTACTGCCCACTGACATCACCGCTCTTGTAACACTGCCACTGTAAAATATGGTTGCTACCAGTGTAGGACAATATGCTATAAGATATACTTCTGGTGTGGTAGAAGGCAATAAGTAATGACCTAAGAGATGATGACCAAATCAAATATGAAATATGCAAGAAGAGTCTATTTCAATGACCAAATCAAATATGAAATATGCAAGAGTCTATTTCTGGTGTCATGTTCTCACATCACCAGATTTCACACAAGGGCATGAACTTTGCGGCAAACGTTTGCTGAAGGCAGGTTTCAAGCCTGCAAATCTACAAATTGTTCTGGCCCTTGTATGGAGAAGCAGGCATGGCTGTGAGATGCCAGCAGACAGCAGTGTATTAACAACCACCAGCCTGTTTGCACCAGAGAGCGGCAATCACCATTGACTTCACCAGCCCAGCAGCATAACTTTCAGGACAGCTCTTCAGAGCTATTTTCTTGCTTCAGAGGGAAACCTGGAAACTAAGTATTTCTGTTACACTCCCGTGTTTCACACTGAGCGTAAGTCCAGGCTGTCTGACCTGTTGCCCAACCCTGGTTCTAGAGGATTAAGGCCATTCCTGATTCTTTCCTTGCCCAAGCTATGATAAAATGCACCATGTCCTGACAGTTTATCTGTTCTTGGCCTTGAAGAATCAGGCTGGGAACTGCATAATCTGCATTTCATGGTGTATTATGAGCTGTTTCCTTGGTGCATCTGTAGTTCAGTCAAGTTAAATGAGGAACACAGCGATGTAACTGTTGATCACATCCATACCAAAGCTACAACCAATACGAGAGGACAGGGTTGTTCATGCACCGCTGATGGAGCAAGGACAGGCTCCAACTTTCTGCACACAACTTTTACCACACTGGTTCCCAAATTACTCAGGACGACCAGTCCAACCAGCTTCAACGACAGCACCCACCACTGCAGCAACAAAAGAAATGACTCACAGACACATCAATACCTGGCAAGCGATGTTGTGTTTCATTCTTGGGATCCACATAGCTCAAATTTGCTCATACACAAAAGGGTGGTGGGAGGAATTTAAACACTGTCCCATGGCAGGGATGGTGGAGCCCTGACCTCCATTGTGGCTCTTTGCAATATTGCTGTTTTTTTCCCTGAAACTCAATAAATGACAAAGGTTGGGCCTTCTCTGATGACAGTTTAGTTTAATGGACCTCACAGCAACTGGTGAACATCAGCGAACGAACCCTTTATGGCAGCTTGATCTGCAATCAGAACTTTGACACGTTGGGTAATTTCCAATACATGCAACTGTGTTTGATCTATGGGTACAGATCTGGTCAGTGGTTTCCAGATCTGGAGGTGTGCATGAACCACTCAGCCTCGTGCTTCATGTTCTCCAGAGATTGAGAGTGGCTGATACTCCTTTGAATATACGGTAAGTAATAAATGAGTACCTACATTTTCCTGAAGATCCTATCAAGCACCCACCTAAGCTACTGGAAGGAACGCTGCAGGATTATGCAAAATACTGGTCAAATCTTGCTCACTTTAGCAGTCTTCATGAGGACCAGAAGGATTTGGTCCAAAAGGATCAGATAAGGGGATCAAAACCTGCTACTAACTATCTTAAAGACAAGAATCATATTTTTATACCATCCCACTTGAAGATTTGTAATCTATTACAGAACACCAAAACGGAAGAAAAAGAAGAAAAGCTAAATGGGCCAAAAGCAAACAAAAGAAACATGTTCCCTTGAGATTGCTAATGCTGGCAGACAATAGCACAGAAAGAACTCCTCTGACAGATCTTTGAAGTCTTCAATACGGCATGCAAGTGGTCCATGTTAATGAGATCTGCTCAGATACTTTTTAAGTTATTCCAAAATGTCTTAATCTATTTTCTGCATCTTCTTGACCTAATTGTTTCAGCTTCACCCATCTCTGGACTAAAGTTTTCATTCAAATAGGTAAGGTCTTCAAATAGTTTGTGCTTCCAAGGGCCCACACACAACTTTTTTGTCAGTGTTGACCCCAAATCGTGCAAGTAATATTGCCATTTCTATTACTAGAGATTACAGAAACACTTTGCAGCTCACTGCATCTTTCAATTTCATTAACTCAAAAGTCTTAACAAGTAGGATCTTACAACCTTTCCCAACAATCCAGTCTCAGATGTGGCCTGAAAGACACTAATTACTCCAGCTACATAACTACCACCCCATCAATGCATGAGCAGCAGGCATCAGTGAGAGTCTCTCAGATCCCCATTTCCTGCTGGGGGTGATACAGGAACCCATATAAAATGCTCCCAGTACAGTTCTGTATAATTTGGCCCTGTTGCAGAGAAAGTATTGGAGACAATGCCCAAGAACCAGGTTGTCTGCCCCATTGTGGACTTAAGAATGCAGCCAAGTCGCAGTACTGATATTCACAAGGAGTCACAAACTATATCTTCATGGAATGACAGCTATTTCTGCTCTATAATATGCTTCAAGATCACTTGGTCAAAAGCAAGAAAAGTCAAGGTGCATACTGGGGAAAGAAAACATCGCTCTACTAACTTTCCACTGCCTGATGTGCTAACACCACTGCTATCCAGCTGGGACAGAAAACAGGAGTGAGGACGTCAGCAGTGCATCTTCTGGAAAGTCACCAGCAAGGGCAAGTGCTGGGGACAAATGGCACACACTGCTGAGCCCTCCAGAAACAGAAACTTCTCTGAAGAAGTCTGTTTCAGGACTGACTTTTGCCTGGAGCTTCTCCTGCTATGGCCAGTGAAGACATGGCACTTTGTTCTTCCACATAGAGAAACTGCACAATCCATTTGTTTGTATTGAACTCAGGAAAAAAAGTCCTTCTGACCTTTCTCCTGGCTTGAAGGGAAGGGAGGAGAAAACGTACACATATAAAAAAAAAGTTAAAGCTCAAACCCACAGATTTATCTGTTGATCATCCCATTTGATTCTGAGTTATAGCAGGCAGCTTCTGTTTTATTATCAATATTTAATCAGCATTTAACTCTGACAAGCATTAAGATTAGAAATTTTAAACTAAGTGCAACTTTGCTAAATCCTTTGTGTTGATTTTTTTTTCCCCCCTCCTGTTAAAGGTTTTCCAAAGGATTCTGTCTTTACTATCTTAAAAGTCTGTGTGTGTCTTTTGTTATCAATAATGTACAACTTTAGTAGCATGTTTTCTACGTCTCCATTTTCCAGCGTGGAAGCCACCCCTGATTTACAATGCTCACTGAATGGTGTTTGATTATTGAAACTGCTTTTACATATATTTAAATAAATGACTGCTCCTGGAAAACTAACACTATTGTCCATAATTCTGTAAAAATACATTTCCCCTCCCTTCTCCCCAAATCAAACATTTCAATTCAAATTCTTACTTTGAGGAAAAACTGGCATATAATTAGGCATTACGCCTAACAGTGCTAAATAAAGGAGAACGTAAACATCTTAATTCTGAAGGTTTAACCATCAAAGCCCCTCGCTGTATCTATTCTGTTATTTGTGCCTCTGATCAGAGCACTTTAGGAGCTCACAGAAAAAGAGAAAGCAAACAAAACACACAGTATAAAAATCTCCATCTCTGTGCTCTATCCCACCCCGGGTGCCCGAGGCCAGGCTTGCACACAGTGCTGGGACGCCCAGGGCCATGCGGCCACTCCTCAAGGAGTAGAGTCCTGGTCTGTAACTGCAGTGAGCGGCTTAAGCACTAACTCAGAAGATGGGTTTTCACCTGAAATTAAGCTATCAAGCAATTGAGTTCAAACTCAATCAACCAAACCCTTAACCTTCCCTGTTTCAGTGGCACTGCTCTAATTAGGACTCTATCACTACTTCCATTACTATCTCCTATTCTCATGGTTTATTATCTCGGCAGTTTCAATTCTCACCCAGTTGAAATTTGACATCCAGTTCCTTGGACCACATATCATTCATTATGGCTTTATTTTATGAAATATGTTGCAAGATCTTGGACTGATCCTGCAGCAAATAGGATTTTGCTGAAAACGGCACCTCTCGCTGTAGTGAAAGCAGGGTAGACCCACATTTTCCCACAGGGGAAAAAAGTCTTAACATTAAAAGAGACACTGAAGAACCTGATTTTCATCAATGGTGAATTTTGTTGTGCAGTTTGAAAGCACACGCTTCGGCATGCACCCTGACTTGCACGCACCATGGCTGACCCATGGTTCTCCAGTCCTCAGGGTCTTTCTGCTGAACTCGGACCAGATTCTGGGAGGCAGTTTGGCTGAACCCTGCTTACCGGCTCTGCCCAGGGGTACAAGGTGAGACTTAACAACCTACAATACTCATGAGATAAGACTGAAAAATCTAGTAGTCTTTTCCAGTGATACATTCTCATATCACCCAAACTGCCTACTGCTGAAGGATGCATGGTCAGAGAGCACGTCTGGAACGTGTGGTGTCCTGATGGTGGTAATACAATGTATGTCTGTTTTGAGAATCATGGCCTACAGACATGAGTCTAAAGGTAGTTACACTCTAAAGGTTGTTTTGCAGTTACCACAATCAAAATTCTGCATTTTATTGTGTAACACAGCATTCTGTTCATGACTGTGGCTCCCCAAGAATCCCAGTAATTCTGAGGACCTTTGATGCACCTGGGACTTAATTTTTTTTTTTTGTTTGTTTCCTTCTTCACAAAAACTCAAAGGGGGAACACCACTGCAGGGCAAGGAACCACCATCTTATCAAATTACAGGATCTGCTGCTTCTCCAATAGCTGAAATGCATCTAGTAAGTCATGGGCTCCTCCATTAAAAATAAAAACCAAAACCAAAAATAAGAGTGATATTCAAATCTTCAAGAGAGGCAGACATCATACAGCTGATATACACCATTGGCATGGCCATGGATTCCAACATTCACTTGAACTTCATGGATTTCATCCTCACTAAATAGATATTTTTGGCAACAAGGAACTGAAAAAAAAAAAACCACCCCACATCACCCTCAGATCTATTTTAATTTAAACCAGAAGTGAACGGGGACACTTTTTCCCCCCCCTTTGAAGTACATTTTAATAAAATTAAAATAAAAATAGCTCTAATTCACTCGGATGCATGTAGTCATTCTGTAAAATTCGAAGTTTAAAATGAAATCACCATTTTATATTCAAACAAGGTCAAGAGAACAGCACTAACGAGCACTGACATCACAGCGAACAGCAGCCACTGCTCAACGCTTACATCAGTGTTGCTTGTTGCTATGGTGCTTAACCGACTATTAATTTCTGAAAGAAGGTGATTATAAAGCAGCCATATGAACCTCAGTCAGATGACACCCTTCAGCACCAAACACTGATCTGCCTTACTCTTCTCTTCTGCAAGTTAATTTTGTGAATCACCACTTTTGTGATGTTAATATTCCCTTCCAACTTGAAACTTTGGACCAGAAGAGAGGCAAGGAGTTAATTTAGAAGCAAGGGACTTTCACATTGCTTTACATAAAAATCATTTTGCAGAGAGCGATATTTCTTTCCTTTTCACTATGCTCCAAAAGACTAAAAAGCATGTGTTTTAATTTTTGCAGTGATAATAAGCAATCAAATTAAGAGCTAAATTCTGCTTTCTTGCTCTGCTAAACATGCTGCTGTAAATCCAGGAGTGTCAAAGACAGGGACAAAGTATCACTGAAGCTGACTTGACCATTCCCTAGGGATTTGCCCTGGTAAGGGGACCTATGTCACTACAGTTCCTAGCCTAGCCCCCATGGATGCTGGCCCATGGACTTGGCCATATGGCAACGAAGTTCAGCAAGAGTAGAGTCTTCTCATTCACATGCAGGCTCTGCGCAGTTTCCAAACAGCCTTCTAAGAACATGGCTGAAAGTCAAGAAGTGCATCTTTGTGACCTTGCTCCTAAAATACTGCTGGCCACCTAAACCCTTGGCTTTTCAGGCAGCACAAAGGAATAAGGTACAGCAGCGGCTCTGAAAGCTTAGCTACCAAGCGCAACACTGCAATCTTTCTCCATGTGTCCAGGAGAGCCTTTACTTGTAAGGCACACTCCTGAGGTATGCAGGATCAGACCCTTCCTTCAGACATGCTTCAGAAACTATGTGCAAAGCAGCGTATTTACCTTCTTCAGTTGCTCCTGTGAAGCAATCTTCAGTTACAGCCACCCAAAAAGGTCACTCTTCTTACCCTGCAGAGAAAGAAGGTAACACACGTGACTGCAGGGTCAGTGTCAGCAACAACACGCAAAGCATTTTCATTGGCAGCATATTTGCAAGTACAAACATAAATAAAGCAACAAACGAATCTAATCGTGTTTAATGGTGAATGACTTTCAGAGAGAGTTAATAAAAACAATCAAGTCACAGGACTGTTGCTGATCAGTACCAGCCAGTGTGAGGCTCCTCAGTTAAGCATGAACAACTTGGGTTTGGGGAGGGGAAGAAAAAAAAAAGAAAGGAAAAAAAAATAACCACCATGCAAATGAGACATCTTTGTTCTCTAGCATAAACTTTCTTAATCTTGATGTCTATCAATCTATTTTCAGTTTGAATAATAGATGAGTTCAGTCCTTTGTTTCAGAAATCTGACTATTGTCTGAATGGGTTCTCCTCCTTACTTAAGGCGTTTAAAGACCATTTGTAACCACTGCTATTTTAGCTCCTACATCCTTTTCTCTTTTCTTATCCTTTTTTCCATAGAGACACAGTCCTAGATGAGATTTTAAAACTAGCTGCATCCTGCTAATTCAAAAAAGTTGTTTACTTGTCTTGGGATATCTTGTCTTTCAGCATTACCAAGAGCATAGCAAGTATGCCAAGGTGGTAAGAGCAGTGGGTATGAAAGAGAAATAATTCAAGTGTATCTTTATAAAAAGTAGGAGGGAGAAAACAGCACGTGTAGGGTTTTTTTTTACCCTGTATATTACTGCATCTTGTGTACTCTCTCTTATGCAAAAGAGTATGTAATCTTTTAAGAAACATGACAATCTGCCACTTTCTGTTCGTGTAATTGGGATCAACATATGGTACAAGAGAAAAGAAAAACATTTGTTTATTAATTTAGATCAAGTTACTAACTCAAACCACTAACAGCATTCAGAATTAATTCTGCATCAATTGACCAAATACCTTAATAGAGTAAAATTAAGAACACAATTTCACTGAAATGTTGATTTTCTGCTGCCGGGGGGATAGAGTTAGCACGCAAAAGAAAGGCAAGGAAGAAATATGCAATGATTTGGTGACACAGATGACATCATACGAAACGGAAAGTCAGTGACATGTAGATGTGTAAGAGCTACGTGAAACTCCATTTCATAAAATTCACACAGTGATGTGAAGTTTTGGGGGTGTTTGTGAAACTCATCAGATGGCAAGTTATGATACTGACATCAGTAGGTGAAGTTTTTTACTGAAGTAGTGAAATATCAACCTCTGGGAAAAAGAAAAAAAAATAATCAGAATCTTCATTAAGTTCTTTCGAAAGAAAATGTACTCATTTGCCATTTACTTTAGAAGGAAAAATGTTTTCACAATGAAAATGAGGCATTACTCCTTCACCATTGAAACCAAATTATTTTTAGCCGGGGGGANNNNAAAAAAAAAAAAAAAAAAAGGCTACCTTGAGATGAAATGAATATTGGCTTTATCTCTTGCTCACTGGTGTTTTATTTTACTTTTATTTAGTGCAGTTTGAGTGAGAAGCTTTTCACAGTTGTTGTAATGCACTACCAGAAGATCAAGGACCAAAATGTGTACCTGTTTTGTCATATAGAAAGCCCTGTGTTCTTTGCTGGCCTACATGTATAACACATCCCGGATTCTGCACTGGAAAGGACATAACACTACTCCATCATAATAGGTCAGGTCTCACCTTCCTGAGAGTATGCAAAACAATACATCTTTTATGTAAAATACACAACCTTTGACATACGATGTGCTCTTAGATTAGCAACAACAAAGGCTCTTATCCTGCTTTGTTGCAGGGGTTATCTCGGATTTGACACTTTAAACCTCTTTTCGTATTTATCTGTTTTATAAATTTTCTGGGTATTTGGCAGTCAGATCCTTATTCTGGCAGTATTTTGCAAGCAGATCTCATTTCTATCCTGAGTCTTTGTGATAGCAAACGAACCATCTCAAAAAATCTACTTTTTAAGGAAACTGCTGAAAATTACACACTTGCATAAAATGTGCATACAATATCCCTTCCAGAATGCTGTAAAAGGCAGGTAACAGTTTCTGAACACAGTTGTCATATATGAACTGAACATGCTCCACGGAAGCCAAGGAACAATGGTCCACCATTAGCTGGTGGGAGGCTAGCGGGGTCTATCAAGGACAACACTCACCAAGGGCTGAGAAGGAAGGACTCCACCTCCTCTCACATACTACTCTCTGATTGAAATTCAGACTGTTCTCATTTCTGCTTGAGTCTTATTCTGAAAGCTACCTGGCTTTCAAAAATTTGGATAAGGTACCACTGAAGTTAAAATGAGCAGCAGAGACAGCTGTTCCCACCTGCGAAATTTTCTCATTAATAGTCTAGAAGTCGAGTATCTCAAAATGTGGAAACACAAATACAGACTTTCCCCCTGAAAATGTTTATATGGGTGAGTGAATTGATGTAGGCAACACACATTCCTTCCATCACGCTGTCTTTAAGATAAACACGAAGTACCATCAACACTGTAAGTGTGTGTGTGGAGCAAACAAAGAAAAAAAATCCCATGCTACCAAAGCAAGACACTATACTCAGATTTTCCCCCAAGGAGATGATTAAAATAGAAAAACAAACCAGAAACAAAAATCCACTTTGCAAGCAGCAGTGGTCCTACTGTCTCGTGCTTGAGTGAAGGGAAGGTCTCCGAGCACCCATGACACCCCCACCTCAGCTCACATGGCAACCCACTCAGGCAACAGTCCATAACAACTATGCCCTTTTCAGACTTTACCAGACATTCCTGACAGCAAGAGGTTCGCTCACCAAGCACCTCAGTTTACCCACCAGCAAGATGGGTAAAAGCTTCCTTAACACGCTCTGAAGTCCTTGAATGCAGAGATAATTTTAAAAATAGCTGATTTTGGCAGGGTTTTGGAAAGAAAACTGTAATAATCTTTAAAAGATTGTGACCTGAGCCAGTGCCATCACCTTTTCAGTTGACTTTTAACCAGAAAGCCCCCCTCTATTACTCGAGATGAGGTTCTACCTATTTATCTGGTATCAAGGGACCATACAAAAAGATCAGAGGCTTTGCCATTATACCTGCTATCAGGTTGGATCTTGCTACTCTTGATCCCACAACACTTATTTGATTTAGTGATGTCCTTCAGGTCATGGGGGTCATTTTGAGGAGGCTGCAAGATGGAGACCTAACTCTGACTACTGCAAAAACAAATTTAACCAGTAATAAAAAGAATATGCAGCAATAGAGAGCACTGTAGAATGGAAGTCTACTTAGTAACATTTTCACTAATATCTAAATAAGAGCCTTGGGTATAGCCAAAAATAGATTAACTAAGACCTTGATCCCACACAAACTGGCTGTGAGTAATTTTACACAGGAAAAGTAGAATACCAGTTGAGTTGTTGCCCAGCTTAGAATTACACATATACATTTCTTCTTGCCAGTGTCCCAGCCTTGAGAAGCCTACAATTCGTTACTGGAAACCTAAAGCAGCAAAGGAATCTCCCCTTTGCTACCTAGAAAGCACACTGTCTATTTAAAAAAAAAAAAAA